>CACVCL010016905.1:0-180718 GCA_902729485.2 Mus minutoides
TTCTGTGTCCTCACTATAAAAGTACTTGCATATAAATGGTACCTACAGCTTCCCCCTGCTCATTATCTCTGAATCACAGATGGTTTTCCTGCCATGGTATGCCCCCAACACAAAGAATGGCAGACTAATGGGGAAATGTAATTGCTATTTTATGTCCCTTTTGCTTTTAGCAAAGTAGAAAACCAACAACTTTTTTTTTGTCACAATAGGAAAGCAAGTGAACCAGTCAATGCAAAGTCTGCCTTCTGACAATTGAGCCCTATCTTTTTAAATTGGGGTTACATTTCTTTTGATTCAGTAAGGAGACTACGAGAAGAGACAACGCGATGAAGATCGGGTGTTTGCAGCAAGAGGGCCGGAGTTCCTTTCTGAGTAGAGGTGTTTTCATCGCCTTCCCCAGTGATACTTTATTTAATCCCTTCTGTGTTTCCCTTGGGTTTCCACACGGTTCCTAGTTTTAATTAATCGCAGCCTCATTTAGACTATGGACATCAGAAGGGGCTTTCCTACCCAGAAGGGATCAATGGATATGACAGGATCTGTGGGACTGTCTTCATACTAAGGACTCACAGATTTAAAAACCAAGCCTAGAAACCTGTGAGTCTCACACATTCCAACTCACCTGAGGTGAGAAGGCACGCCCAGGGCCAGCGCATCCAGCTCAAAGAAAAGTTTCAGTAGAACTTCTTATGTCTTAGGAACCTGGGTCAATTTTTTTCATTATGTTCTATAGTATAGCTGTGTGTTTTGTAGATTTTTAAAAACATATGTAGGTTTCCCTGCCCCATGTAACAGTGGTGTTGGGAGGCCTCACCGTAGTTTCTGAAACACCCTGATCCAGCCATTCTTAGGGATCTAGGTGATCATCGAAGCTTTAAATTTGAAACATTGCTCACTGGTCTTCCTTCTACTCTATTGGCCAATACCAACTGTCTGCTACCTGTCAGGCAAGTTGTCTGCAAGTGCTTGCAGCTCCACAGCTTTGTCATCTTGGAAATGCTCATGCATGCAGGAATTGTTTGCTGGCTCCCCTTGATAGACCTGGGAGGTGGGCACGCACTCCATACTATCACAGCAGAACACAACAGATTTGGGGAGAGAGCTGGAATCTACTGCCTGATTTGTATTTGTCTTCCACAAAGTCAAGTCTTCTGACTTCACTGTACTCTCACACTCAGAGGAGGAGCCCAGGGCTGAGGATATGGCTCAGAGAGTAGAGTGCTTGCCTGACATGCAGGAAGCCCTAGGTTCAATCCCCAGTACTTCATAAGTCAGGTATTATAGCCATGCCTATAATGTCAGTACTCAGGCAATAGAGACAGGAGAATCAAGAGTTAAAGGTCTTCCTTTGCTACACGTGAAGTTGGAGGCTAGTCTTGGAAAGGCCCTATTTCAAAAGAAAGAAAAAAAAATAATAAGCATAAGGAAGAGAAAGCTAAAGCCCACAGCTTAGCATCACATAATAAATATCCAGACGACGAGTTACAATGATTCCAACCTTAACACCCTTGAGTTTTCTATCCCTCCACAGATGGCTTAGGTAATTCCCAAGTCTATATTCCTAGAAATTGCTGATTTGAAAAAAAAAAAAAAAAAAGAGGTGGTTAAATGAATCAATAGAACATGATGAAACTTGGAGTCTTTATTTTCATGCAAATAGTCTCAGGATGAAGGGCAAGACATAGAGATTCAATGACCTTAATTGTAAGAGAATTAAAAATTCCATTAGTAACTATCACAATTTAATAATGCTCATTTTTTGCAAGAATGGGTGATAGTTACAGGAAATTATAGCGACTTCTTAATTTCTAAGATGATTTCTTCAAATGCATTTTCCTCATTAAATATTAGATGCCTTTGCAGCTGCCAATAGTGAGGAGGTGGTATATACCAATCTCTACCAGTAAGAAACGCCCTGCATTCAGTGTTGTCAAAGGTAGCAGCTCATTTTGCAGGTAACTTCTCTGCTATCACAGGAATTCAAGAAGAGACTAGATGGAGACTTGTCAGAGTTAGTCTATTATGGTGAGTGACTTCTCAAGACTACCCAAGTAACTACAGCTGGTCTCAAAATATGGTAGGGCTGTTAGGTCAGGTTGTAGTATACTTATAAAAAAAAAACTATCAGTTGATAAATGCATGTTTTTGGCAGTTTAGAGTCTACCTTGTTGCATTTCATCATAATAGTCTCTGAGAGTTTGTTGGAAAGTTGATGCTAAAAATAAGGCAAAGAAATTGACGACGAAGAAGTAGGTAAAGACAACGAGGAGGAGGAGGAAGGAGAGGAGGAGGAGGAAGAAGAGCAGGAGGAGGAGTCAATTCTAAGAATAGATGTTCTTTACCTTACAAACTTCATTCAAATAAGGCAGAAGTAGAGTCACGTCCTTCAAGCAAACATCCTTAAAATGACAACCCTGTCACAACTGAGTGCTCCCTGAATGGTATGTTAGCAGTGAAGAAAACTCCAACCAAACACATACAGAAGTTGCTGAAAGCCTCCCAGAGACAGAAGACTGCAGATGTGATTTGGGAATCATTTAGCCCCAGCATTCATGCCTCCATAACTGGCACTAGAAACCCTTGCACGAGTGTTGTTCAGCATATTCTCTTTTGCCTATTGTAAGAAAACACTGTGTATTAAGCCCTAACTTAAGGTTTGTTTTTGTGCTGTTTTCTGAGGGGCCAGATGAAAAGTTCTATCCTTGCAGGAGTTATGTTTGATTGTGGAATGTTCCCAACTTGCCTGTGAGTTGATGGTTTGTTCCCCAGTTGGTAGCTCGTAGGGAAGGAGTGGAAAACTTCAGGAGGTCGGAGGAAAGTGTTTTTGAAGCAGCCCAAGACGACTCCTGTCTCTTTGCTCCTTTCCTATCACAAGTAGCTTCTGACAAGTGTACCCAGAGCTGTGATGTTCTGCCCCAGGATGGGTTCAGATCAACAGACTCAAGGTCACAGGAAAAGCACTCATGGAGCCATGAGTCAAAATATATGTTTCTCCTTATGGGTTTAAGTTAGGCCCATTGTTACTAGACACTACAGACACAAGAAAGACAGAATGAAACCACAGATAGAAAAAGTCCTGGGCAAGGTTGCAATCTTCCAGACACATGGTATTTTTTCGTATGAAGCATGTTGCATGCATACTGCTCATTGTCACAAGGTGAAAATCACACTTACAAATAAGGAAGTTACATTATTTTCTCGCAGACACTAAGAAATTAAAAGACAAATGTATTTTGTCATTCTTGGTAATTCGTGTGATGAATGTGATTGGGATAGCCTCATTGAGTGTGAGCTCAAACCTATGTAAATATCAAGGGAAATCATCAATATAACAATCATCTCATGTAACACAATGCTCTTAAGATAGTTTTCTAAGCAAAGATTAATATTTAATATTTTCCCAGGTAAAATAGTCAACATGCAGTTTGGAAACAAGTGATTGTAAATACTTAAATATTCATTGGGCTTCTTCCATCCTGTCATTATTTAGGGTAACACTTATATCTTTAAATATTGGTCTCATCCTATTTATAACAACATGGGCTAGCGCCACTCATTTATCTCCCTAGAAAAGGCAATTTGGCGGAGGGGGTACCCACCACCACTGCAATTTGTCATTAACAGCAGTTCTAATTAAATAGCCTGCTCTATGCATTACTGTATCATCTTGTGCATTTTCTCAGCCTCAGACTAAATATCTTCTAGACCATAATAATCCACCAGATCAAAAATTCAGCTGCTTGGAAAAGTGAGAAAATAGTGATTTACATGTTACACTTTAAAAGCTTCATCAAAGCTGTAATGATTTTGTTGGATAAACAATGTGATTCTCGACATTAATAAGAATTTCTAAATATGAACAATATGTACCCTGAGGAGAATAGTATCTAACAAGGAACTGATAAATTATGTTGGGCAAATAATCTGCATACTAAAACCTGTGTAATGGAGACAGGAAATTAAATATTTAAATGTGTAAATAATGCACAGTTGGGTGTGTTGGGTACCTCCCCCACTCCCTTAGTTGGGTTAAATCCCAGCTTCAAAATAACAGACATGCCAGAGCATGCCCTTGTCACTCACACAAGAGAACAGAATACATTGGATATGTCTCAGATTCAAATTTATGCTGACCAAAATCTCAGTAGTTGAAAGAGAATGGAGTAGGGGAGACTATCCATGTGATATTTTTTTCTAGACTCCCCAAAACTACATTTGGTACTTTTCATTTCGTGAGTTCAAAAGTTACCTTTGAAAATTAAAATAAACTAATTTTTTTTGTTGTTGTTTAAAAATGTCTGGTAATATGGAACCAATAGGAGTGTTGCCGACAATGAAGCAGAGCCTTTGTGCGAGAGACGGCTCCTGCAGCTGAACCTTGGCTGAACATGCTTCAAAGGTCACCTCATCACCTGTTCCTGGCAGGCTGCTCAGGGGGTGTGTCCAAAGCCAACTGTAGGGGTACATCTCTACCACACACTATTTTCTTCTTCAACACAATTATTTCACCGAGGTGAGATGCTAAACGGTCTTCACAGGCAAACATGAGGAACTTTAGAAGTACAGAGAGGAGCACAAGCAACTTAGTGCCATGCAACGTTCTCCAAGAGGTTTTGTTATGAAACAGTCATAAAAGTTAAGCAGGCAGAGAGCAGGTAAAGGAACCCTAACTAGAAAGGACAATGCAGAGAGGAAGCTTGAAGTTAAACAGATTCTCCAAAACACAAGAGGGGGTGAGGACAAAAATACAGGAGAAGTCAAGACCAGTCTGAAAACAGGAAGACACAAGCTTGAAGAATACACTAAAAACTAGTAGCCAAAGATACTGCTGCCTGAAGACCAGTCTCCAGAATGTCTAAGAACACTTAGGAATCAATTAAAGATAAACTAGTTGAAAACTCTATAAAGAGTTAAGGAGAGGCAATTGAATGTAGAATAGAAATTCTACATGATTGTGAAAATTCTTAAAAAGAAGTCTAGCCTTGCAGGAATGAGGAGTTAAAACACAAGTTAAGGACTAGATGTAAAACTCTGGTGATGTCAAGCATTAAGAAAAATGGCTGCTCTCTGAACCTTCTTCCAGTACATTGCTACCATCACTCCAGAGGAAAATTTGAAGAAGTCAATAAAAGTTTATAGTTAAAAAAAAAAAAAAACCATTGAGCCTTTAAGGTAGAAAAACCTTTCCTTATAATAATTCAAACACAATAGTTTATAATATTTGACTGTTTATTTGAAAATAAAATGTTCAATATTATATAATTATAATAGATAAAATATTTTAACATATTTATAATTGCTTCACACTGTCTCAAACTTATACACAAACATATTCATGTAAGGATATTCATGCTAATATAGAATTACATAATTGTTAATAATGTAATATATATGACATTATATATGTATGACATAATGTTTAGCGGTATAAAACCATGAAATGATGGTGTGTTATTCATAGAGTAAATAATTAAAGTACACAAGTTAAAAGGTACATGAGGTGGCTCAGAAGTGAAGGTACTTATTCCAAAGGCTGATGACATAAGTCCATTGTTTGTGAGCCATATGGCTGTGATTCACATGTAGGAAAGGAACTAACTCCTGCTTGCTATCATCTAATCTCCACATGTACATGTGCACACCCCCACACACATGTACACACAAGTACACACACACATGCACACACACACTTAAATAAATAAATGTAATGTTTAAATGTTCAAAGTGCGTCGAGGATGAATTAGAACCACATAGGTCATGAATCCTCTAAATGTAATGTGCAAAGAAGGTAAAAAGTCAAGCTGGAAGCAGACAATGGGCCTTGTCATGGGAGTCAGGTGATTATTTTGTTGTTGTTGAATGCAGCTATAACAGTTCAGATTGCCTGGAGGCATTAAATGTAACAACAACAACAACAACAACAACAAAAAGTGAGGGTTTGGGAAGCAGCAATTATCATACTTGACATAAGCTATTTTCTAGAGAGGGCCAAAAACCTTGGGACTTTATTGTTATTCCGGTAATATCTTATTTCTTAAAGCAGGGAAATAAAGAAATAGAATTCATTTCAATATTCTTTGTAACTTGTATGTTGAATCACTTCTCAAATTATTGTATTTGTGATGTGATATATGCTTTTGCAAACATGTGTGTACATATGCGCATGCATGCATGTGTGTGTGTAGAGGCCAGAGGTTGACATCAAGTGTTGTGTTCTATCATTCTCCATCTTATTTTTGAGGCAGGATGTCTCTAGGAACTCATGGATCCCGTTAGTTAGACTGGATGGCCAATAATCTCCAGGGACGCACTTAGCTCTGCCTCCCCTGCATTCCCAGCATGAGCATCACATCTTGTCATGCACTGCCCCCCGCACNGGAAAGGAAAGGAAAGGAAAGGAAAGGAAAGGAAAGGAAAGGAAAGGAAAGGAAAGGAAAGGAGAGGAGAGGAAAGGAGAGGAAAGGAGAAAAAAGAAAAAAGAAAAAAGAAAAAAAAGAAAAAATCTCATTTAGATCACAGAGGATAGAGTAGGGAGAGACTAAAAGAGGAGAGAGAAGGGGAGTGGTGATTTTACTCTAATGACACAAAAACTTCCTGTTTTCTAAAAAGGAACAGGCATGATGCTGGCTTTGTCTGGACTTGACAATAATTATTCTCCTCTTTCGTCCCCTCAAAATATCCACAAGTGGGTGAGTTAAACAAGAGAGAACACAAACTGGATGCCATAGAGCACAGCTGAGTCCAATCAAATCCCAAAGTAATAGCCGAGTCCTGAAGGAAAGGAGAGAAGCTAATTTAACCTTTCAACCCCAGCTCCATATGTATTATGTGGTGACGATAATACAGAGAATGTTGTGAGGATTAATACATTCATTTCTCAAGCTTTGGAGATAAAAATGTGCTCCATAAGTACTTTATTTTAAGACGTGTGAAATGGTTTGTTTATTCCCCTATCCCATTCAGAACTGCCTTAAACCTTATCTCCTGGTTCTGGGTTTTGAGATGAATATGGGGGTCTTTTAAGTGACTGGGAGTAACCTTTGAGGATTATGCATTTCAAGCACTGTTTCACAATGACTGTGTGACCAGATAGATGTCACACAGGAAAAAGTAAAAAAATATAATCCCTAAGAGGTTAATGACACAAATTGTATGTGGAGTTTCAATTTGCTACGATAATTCTAGACACTTTAGAATTAGTGACTTTGGCCTTAGCACTCAATGTCTGCCAATACAAAGACATCCTGATTTGGGGGTCTACAGAGGGGAAAAGCTAGGTTTGGGCTGGAAGGCAGCAAATCAAGCCATAAAATTCAAGAGGAGTATACAGTATATGTTGTTTATAAAGAGACTGATGGAAGATCCTTCCAGGAGTTTTCTCTTCAGCAGGCAAATATAACAGTTTACATTGGTTCCCCCACAATTTCCTAGGCACCACTTTCCTGGAAGAAGGGCTCATGCCTGTTGTGGACCTGTGCTTTTGAGAGGTGGCAAGACTCAAGGACAAGAAACCAAGCCAGGAGTGCTCACTTTTCTCCTGAAGCTGTTTTCATTCAGACATACTCACACACTCCAAGGCACATGCACACACATAAATCCTAACCATGCAAGAAAAATACCAAAGTCCTGTATTAATAACACAGTATCAAAGATATAAGTGGTCCCAACTCTCTATTCCTCTTGCTATCTATAGGTATGGGATCTGAAGGCCAACAGTGGTGTGTGCTGGTAATGCCAGCATTCAGGAGGCTGAAGGGAGGAGGAGCATGAGGTTAAGATCAACATGTTTGGAGTGGTAGCCACCTTCATTCACTGGGTTAGCATTGTCGAAATGTGACAGTCCCTAGGTTATCCACACGGTTGATGATGGCCTTTCCATCACTCTGTCATCTTCTGTGAAGACCCAAAGTCATAGTGATACTTTTAATTTAGAATAAAAAATCACCAGCTGTTCCCACCTTGTTCAATCCAGATTTTTCTCAGTCCCTTCTATCCCTGGAGTTCTCTCCACCTCTCAGAGCATGGTGGATTACACAGGGGAAGTTCTGCTACTACAGGTCAGGTCAGATCTGTGACTTCATTAACAAAATGAATTACTGGGTAGCCAGAACTGCATCCTGTTGTTCAGTAATTGTAGCCATGAGTTGCCTGGTGATGGAAACATAGTCTGATAACATGCAGATGGTCTCTCTGTGGTACAAGTGTCACAGAGTATTCCTGTACAAATGAAGGTATACTACTAACTCAGATAAACTTGAAGGGATAATGCTGCATGTACGATTCCTCCTGGAACAAAACCTAGTTATAGAGCACATGTCTGTAATTGATCTTCTAGGTAGCCTCTAACATGATCCCTACAGGAACCTGTTCTTAATCAAAATGTGATAGAATATTGGTTTTCCCAGATGAGTCACAGTATAGCGTCTGTCTTGTTAGTATAATCTCCTTTGATGGCTTTATATTGAAGTAAGGTGCCAGGCAAAGGTACCTGTGTCACACAGAACCAGTAATGGTTTCCACCTAATAGCCAACAAAATTCAGAACCCCCCCCCCCCCTGTTCCAAGACCTACTAGGAACTGAGATCTGCCAAGAGCCATGGAAGCATAGAATTAGATCCTTCCCCATTCACTGTCCAGAGGGACTGTTATCCTTGGTGCACACCTAAACAATAACAAATGGAAGACCCTGAGCAAACCACCTGATAAAATACCACACACCCCAAAGCACAGGTACAGCCATCATCACACTAGCACTCAAAGTTGCTGCTAACTTTTTATTCTACGATAAGTAGCAAGTACTTAAATAGCTATTAATTAATAAACTATGTGTTAGGATGGTCACTGCATTACAATAAGTAAAATTACCTACTTTCAATGACCCCATAAACTTCTAGTGTGAACAGAGGAAAACAAGTGTTGTATAGTAACCCACTAAAATTAGAGTTAATGCTGTGTGTGAGACAGTAAGCATCCCAAGAACTTTCTATATATTTTAACATTTAACCATCACAACAAGGAACTTCCTTTTATGGGCTGAAAAAAAAGATACAGTGATTGCCCAGGGCCCCATTCATGGTAACTGGCAGAGTTGGGTTTGGACCAGTTTCTTAACAATGATGCTAAAGACGTAAAGTAAGGAGTTCAATGAAAATAATGTATGTGATACTACACTGTTGTAGGTTATTTAACCCAGCTAGGAACTAAAGGACTCTTAACTACTTAGGAACGTGTAAGATTTTATTTAATACAGGCCTCTAGTCTACAAGAAGAATGCTCACCAAACCCCTATGGCAGTATATAAAACACATATAAAACAGACAGAAGGGAAATGACTATTAATAGGCCTGCAATAAAGGGAAGCAATGAGGTCAGATGGACCAGACAAGACATTGTGAGTCTCACTGGAGGGTTTTGTCATCTGGGGAGCAGAGGAACAAATGTGTCTGAGGCTGTTTACTGTGGGCAGTGAAGCAGTGTTCATCTGGTCAACCTTGCATTGTCAGACAACCATGCTGGATCCTCATGGAACAGATGGAAAGATTCAAGACTAGACTAGAGTAGTCTGAGGCTATTAGAGTCTTTCAGGCAATAGGAAATGATGGCGGCCTCAGAGAAAGAGATGGTGCCAGGGATACAGAAGAATGATCAGAACACAGAGATGCTTTGAAAAGAAGAAACAGATAACAAATGGGGTGGGTGACTAAGAATGACTTTGCAGTGTGCACCAATGGCTGCTGATAGTTACATGATTTCCAAGTCAAAGGCAGCGCCTGGGGAAAGTTAGTCCCTGGAGTCCAGTTTGTGGTTTCCCATATATCAGAGCATAAAACACATGCCTTGATACAGAAGGTGAAAGGTTGCCAAACATCCCCCAAAGGCACCTAAGGGCTTTGACTGGGGACTTCAATCACTCATTTAAAAATCAAATAGCTTTGGTTTTAGAAAACACATTTTTTTTAATGAGCGGGCCAATATGGTTTTGCTTCAGGCGTCATTTCAAAGGCAATCTTCTTAGAAGGATTTCTGAGTCTTGGTTTGATCAGCCCACTCCACCCTATCACCAGGGATTCGTGGAATTTCACAATCCCAATTCTTTCCTTCTATAACTAACCAGGTCTCTGCTGTGTGATAAACCCTAACCCCAATCCCTGCATCCACTTGAGGAGATATTTCTCAATGGCACTGGGACAGGAGCCAAGAAGACACCAGGTGAAGAAGAAATAAAAGCAAAGGTGATTGCTTCCATTCAGAATATGGCCAAAGCACGGGTCAAACACAGCGGATCATCTTGCTTTCTTCAAACAACCAAGCTGTCATTTCTTCTTTGGGTAAAAAGCTATTCAAAGAGCCACAACATGTATTTCTTCTGTTCCTATTTAGTTTTTGTTAGCCTCAGTTTCTTCATCTACAAAATGGGCATAGTGGGCTGGGGAGAAAGATACTTGTAGTGTGCTCGTGCATTAGCCTGTATTCTCTTATATTTGGGGTTGTGAGCCTAGCGTTTAATGATTGAGCCATCTCTCCAGCCCTAGCCTGGAATCTCTAGAAGCATGTAAGAATTGGAAAGAATACACTAAAAGGGGATTTATTATATTGGATTACACATATGGTCTGGGTAGTCCAGCAATGGCTGTATTTTCAATAGAGAGGCTGAGAACCCAATAGCTGTTCTGTTCACAGGCTGGAAGCCCCAGCAGTCCTAATCTGGTGCAGAAATTCTGGAGGAATCCTAGAGATCCTTCAGTCCATATGGAAGCTGAAGAAGTTGCACTCTGGTATCAGGAATGTAGAAGCAGTGGCTACAGGATCAGCACCAATGGGGCAGATAAATTTGCAAATAAAGTAGATAAGCTCACAAGCAAGATGCAAAGACAACCAGGCAAAAAACTATGCTTTTGCTTTTTCTCCCAGAACTCTTTTATCTAGCTGCTACCAAAGGTGGCACCCATATTTAAGGTATGTCTTTCCCCTTCAGATACCCTGATCAAGAAATACCTTAGCTGTAGCCAATGGCTCATCTCTTATTTGATTCCAGATCCATTAAAAGTAACAATTAAGATGTTAACCTCACAAGATCTGAATGTAATCACCAGAATCCAACGTACAGTATGAATTTACAAACCCAGCCCTAGGAAGGTGGACCACTGGGGGCCAGCAGGGTCTAGTTAGTGGATCTCAAGTCAATGAGAGAGTATGTCTTCAAAAAGTAGGTTTTTAATAGCACCTAAGGAACAATATCCAGAGTTGTCATATGGCCTCCTCACACACATACCTGCATGCACATGCAAACACATACATACACACACATACACACACACATCACATCACATACATATGCAAAAAAGTAAGCACATTAATATGTGCCTACAACACTATTTTGAGGTTGGGATGAGCTAACTCATGAGAGATGTTCAAGACATTGCCCACTGTCCAGTAGTTCTCCATCCACGTCCATCACGATAGTTGTGATCCATTCGGGGCTATTTAGAGGAAAAGACAATGATACTCGGAGCAAAACAAAGAAAGCTTTTAGCTATGGGACTCTTACCCTGCAGTGGAAGAGACGAAGAACAAATGGTATTTGCAATAACAATGATCAATAAGGAAGCCCCAGCTAGGCCATGGCCTCAGCTGCTCACCTCTTTTCATCTCTCATTTTTCCCATTGTTCCACCCCAGAGCATTTCACAGGTCCCTGTCACCAAAACAGAAGTGGAATTATAAGGGGCGTGAACCTTATGGAAAAGCAAGTAGATGGTGAGTCCAGCAACTTGCCCACGAGAATTACATGATACAAATCACTACACCTGCCCAACTCAGAGTCCCCTTCCACAAAATAAGGGAAGCGTCATCACACAGAAACAAAGATATATCTGTACTTTAGGACAGAACAAGATAAAACTCAAAACAAACAGTCATTGAAAATTGGAGCTGTTAAGCCAATATATATTATGCATAGTCTATGGACTCAGAGATGTAGCAAGTATAGAATGAAACACATCGTGAGATCCTGCTGGGTCCCAGACTTGGGGGCAATGGACATGGTTCTTCTTCTTCATGTGAGACCAAGAATCTCTGCCAGAAAATCAACAGTCCAAACAGAATAGTGAAGCCATGGGTGGCAGAACTGAACGGTAGTGCTGTGTGATTTCAAAACAAGAAGAGAAACACTTTAGAACGGTGGGAAGCAAAGATCTGGGTTAAGGCAGAGGATGGAATAGAAAGCAGATGCTATCTCAAGTGAAACCTGAGTGATGAAGATGCAGGGATGAATGAGGCAGACCTGGAGAAAATGATCATGCATATTACATATGATGGACAGCTGTAAGGAGCATCGTCTCTTCAAGCTCCATCTAACTACATTCTTATCTCATTACTAGGCCTCTTTTTTTATGTTTGTGTCAATGCATGTATGAGCAGAGCGTGTGTATGGTGTGTGTGTGTGTGTGTGTGTGTGTGTGTGTGTGTGTGTGTGTGTGTACTAGAGATCAATCTCAGGTATCATTCTTTGGGTATCATTCCTCAAGCCTACGTTGTGTTTTTAGAATAGATCTCTCCTGGGTCTGGAACTTGGTTAATTGTCAAGCTCCAGGAATCTACCTATTGCTACCTGCCCAGCACTGAGAATATGAGATTGTAAATCCTCCCATACTGGGCTTTTCCATGTGACTTCTAGGAATCAGCATCTGGCCCTGATGCATGCAAGAGGGGATATGCCAACTGCTCCATTTCTCCAACCATATTGTTTTTTTCAGAGCATACATTTCTTTGCATATGAGACAGTAGAGATGAGAGAGGGTCATTTCCAAATCAAAGTGAATTTGCAGAATGAATGCTGGTATCAGTCTTTATTCTTAGATTCATCTTCGGAATGATGGCTTCAGTGAGGAAGAAGTTTCTAAAAACCCTCTAACCTCATTTACTTCATTCAGAAACTAAATGTAGACAAAAGACAGGGTCCCAAAAGGCAGGCACATGACATTCAACTTACGATAGAAGATTGTTATTTCCTCCAGATAAGCCCATAGCTTCAGCTATCTTTAGTTCACATCTTCAGACTTCAGAGAAGAATACAGATTAGAATGATGAATCTGTGGTGCACTTGTCCTATGAGTCTCTAAAAACAAAGATATCTCTGGAGACATCACCATATATTCTGTTTCTAATGCTGCCAGGCATTCCCAACAAACAGCAGTCCCAGGAGGCCCTTGGGTTTATCAGACTATATAACTCAAGATTCCTTACTTAACCTTGGAGTGGTTGCTTTCAGTATGACTTGACTGACAAATTTGGAAGGCAGTTGTGCAACGTCTCCGTGAACTGAGTTTGGGTCAATAGCCAAGAGTAAGTTAACTGATCCTCGTCCACAAGGCTGTGCTTCTGACCCTGACTATATCATAAAGTCTGAAGACATTCATCTGGGTTTAGAAGGCCGACGTGACCAAACGGTACACAATTTCACAAAAGACCTTGTGAAACCCCAGCTATCTGAAACCACTGTGCACTAGCTACTGCTTAGATCTCTCTGATTCAGTGGAAAGATATAGAAGGTACAAATATATCATGTGAAAGCCTGCCATGACCTTTGCCTGAGTGCTTCACACACAGCCATGAGGACCTTTCACCCAAGTGCCTTGAAATGGTGAGAAATTTGATCGGTCCACATTTCAGCCTAATCAAAATCGAGCTCTTGTATTTTTCCACTCTGGGTTATAGTTAGGTCACCCAGTGAAAAGCACAATAGGCAAAGGCATGCAAGATATCCTGCCGACATATCCCATTTGTAAACAGTGGATGATAGATTGATCAGCAAAGATTACCAGACACCCCTTTCTTAGACTACCCTGGGCCACAGCTCCACTTACATGTCATGTCTCACTATAAAATTAATATGTACATTGATCCTGCCTTTTTAGAAGAAATTGAGGCAGGTAGACTTTGAATATGCTACTGCATTCAAAATTTATCTAAGTAAATAATTATTTTGAAAGCTAAGATTTAGGCAGCTTTTGTATTTCACGTTATG
The DNA here is from genome assembly GCA_902729485.2 of Mus minutoides. Taxonomy (NCBI): domain Eukaryota; kingdom Metazoa; phylum Chordata; class Mammalia; order Rodentia; family Muridae; genus Mus; species Mus minutoides. Next base: position 14,026 of record CACVCL010016905.1, read on the forward strand.
CTAACGTCTGACAATTACTAAGTGTGGGTATCAGCTAGTGTTGTGTTCCTTTTTTTTAAGTTTAATTTAAAGCAATTTGACATGGAAAGGTTATTACTTTAGTTGCCAATAAAAGCTGTACTTTTAACATAAGTGTACAGTAGGCCCTAGGGTATGTGACTATTATCTTTTCTGCAATTATGTGGTGTTCTACATAATGTTTAAAAAAAAAACTTAAGAAATATCAAAAGTACTAACTTAGATACCGTGTGCAAGTGGAATGCAGAAAGCAGGATCTTCTCACAGGACATGGGGTGAGGTTTCCCCCTACAGCTTAGACAGAGAACAACACCAGCTGGCTTTGAATAAATTAATTCAAATGATATCTTCAAAACACACACTTAGCAACCAGAATATCGATTGCATGAACATTCTGTCTTTAGATGCGGTTGCTCAGATTCATAAGCTAAATGCCATTAACAGTAGGAGCAAGCCTCTGAACCAATTAACCTATTTTTCTGGAGATGCTAAGTTACCAAAATAAAAAGAACATTTCTCAGATGGTGTTTGCCATCCAAAGCTTTCATATGTCCCAGAGAAAAAGAAAATAATCTCTTGCCAGTAATTGGGTAACTTTTTCTCTTCCCTTGATCTTTCAGAGAGATTGAGCTTGAGCAAAACAAAATGAAATGCTAATATTTTGTTCTAGAAGAAGAAGAAGAAGAAGAAGAAGAAGAAGAAGAAGAAGAAGAAGAAGAAGAAGAAGAAGAAGAAGAAGAAGAAGACAGCATTAACCCAGCTCACCTACTCTCACCTTCCCACACTTATCTCAGAGGTGTTCATATTTAACTAATGGGGAGATTCAAGAATAGAGCCTGAAAACGAATTTAATCAATAGCTACTGTCAATTTTTCATTATTATGGGATATTCCTTTCCTATAATGAGAAATCATTCATGAAAAGTGAAGCCAGCAAAATGGAGACATGCACCCGGCCATCTGCCTAATAGAAGCATTTCGTCTATCAAAAGAGAGAGATACAGGGCTGGAAAGTTGTCTTCATACTCCTTCAGCTCTGGCCATGTGAGTGGAAGTGATTTCTGAACAGTACTTTGAAAAATATAACGCTCATAACAATTACTATTAGAAAAAAGTGTATACTTAATGAGAGTGTTTATCCTTGACCTAAACACTTGTAAAAATCTCACCTTCTTTATCCAAAAACTATGGGTACTACCCTCATAGGCACTGTCACTAGGGACAAGTCAAAGCCCTTGAAAGCAGTGGGACTCCAGGCTCTATGAGCTAACATCTGAATGGAGAATGTCCTGAAAAGGCCTAGGAGTAAAGGGTTTGGTTCTCAGTTACATGCTCTTGGGAGTTAGCGGAGCCTTTGAGATGCAGTGCCTACTGCAAGGCCTTTAGGGCAAGGGTTGAAACTGTACCTCATTTGTAGAGTTCTTGCTTAGTACATGGGAGGCCCTCATTCCAACTCTAGCACTACCAGAATAGGAATAAAATAAAAAGGAGCTAATGACAAGAAGTCATCATGATAGTTCTTCAGGTCTAGCAGAACTCCATGATTAAAGAGTTGGATGTGTAGGTGTAAGAGCCTGAATTTAGATCCCCAGGATCCACACACAAAAAAACTAGGAATGGCAGTAGATATGTGTAACCCAAGTGCTGGGGGCTGGGGGCGGGGAACAGGCAGATCCTGGGGAACCTATGGGCAAGTCAGTCTAGCTGAAATGGCAATCTGTGTCCAGAGAGAGACCCTGTCTCAAAAAGTAAGGTAAAGAACAATAGGTGAAAATACCTGAAGTCAACCACTGGCCTCCATATGCACACGAAAGAGCACCTGCACATACACAAATACCACACAGAAGGAAAGAGAGAGAGAGAGAGAGAGAGAGAGAGACAGACAGACAGACAGACAGAGACAGAGACAGAGACAGAGACAGAGACAGAGAGAGACAGACACACACATCAGTATGTGTAGAGAGATGTATAATGCATTATATTGTATTTTATTTATTAATGTATTTGAAGATGATCACCAGAGACATTGTTCAAAGATGAACAGTGTGTTCAACCATGGCTCTCTCCCAAGCCATGTCCACAGCTGCCTCGTCACAGATCCAAAGCAATGGGGCCACTGAATCATGAATAAGAACTTCTCAAACTAGAAGTCAAGATAAATCTTCCCATTTAATATGTTAGTCATCTAAGATATCTTATTATAGTCATGGAAACCTGACTGATACACCAAGTCTAGCTGTCTGTATATAAAACATATCACCTTGGGTTGGGGAAGCAGTTGGCAGCACACATACTCTAAGTCTGAATCCTAATTTTCATTCCTAAAGTCTAAGAACATCTATAAATTTGCTTACTCTCCATTTGACTCAGTTTCACTGTGAATACCTGGTGTTAATACTCTCACGTTTCCAATAAAGTTGTAGACATTGAATGTACAGTAAGCATTTAGAACCTGGCTCATAGTATAGTAATAGTCATTCATGTATTACTATAGCTTTTGCTCGGACTCCTCTTAGCTTCCTCTTATAGATTCCTCTATTCTTGTTCAGCTGTTTGGAAAAACACCTCCTCTCTACCTCACCCTCTGATGATCTTGAACAGCCTTGCCTTCCACCCAACTTTCTTCTCAGTTCCATGCATCATGGAATGCCCACTGCTTCTGCTTTCTTGCTATTTATAATCATGCCAACCCCGTCTCGCTTTCCAGCCAGTCTTCCACAAATTCTCAGTCTATGTGAATGACTTGGAAGGTCTAAGTCACCCCAGTTCTGAGGCAGGACCTGGACAGCAGGTTTGATTCCCTCAAGACAAACATATCCTGATCAGTTGAGGATTGGCATGAAGCTCAAACCTGGGTGTTACCTGCTGTTTGCTGAAAACATCAGGAGGGAGAAGCCACCTTTTTTCTAGGGAAGCATAGATAGATTCTAAGTGCAGGGCATTTAGAATGCAAGGTGAAGAGAGCCTATCTCTCAATACAGTCACCACAGAGGAAAGCAGATCCAAACTGGGGGAAGAAAGCTGTGCTTTGCTGTCATTCTAGCCTCTGGATCAAGCCATGCCTGAAGCAATGCCATTTCCTAGACTTTTAGTCATATGAGCCAATACTGCACCATCATCATTCACATGATAGTGGGCTAGATTTCTGATCTGTGCCTCCCTCTCATGCTCCCAATCCACAAATCCTTCTTAGCCAAGCACACCTCATTTCTTGAGAGCTGAAACATGCTATATGCATTCTAGAGAGATCCTAATTCTGCATAAGAAAGAGCACAAAACGACCAAATTTCTCTGAGTCCTTAGACAGGTTACAATGAAGATTATGTCTTCCCCTATCCACTCCATTTCTATGAATAGGAAAGCTGAAAGCCTGATTCCTCCTCCTCCTCCTCCTCCTCCTCCTCCTCCTCTCTCTCTCTCTCTCTCTCTCTCTCTCTCTCTCGCTCGCTCGCTCTCGCTCTCGCTCTCGCTCTCTCCACTTCCCTCTCACTTTTCACTCAGTAGGAAAGTAACTGTTGTGTGAACTGATCCACTGAGAGCATCCTTGGCTAGTCTTCCTGGATGCTGATGGGCTCCAAGCAAAGGAATCCACAAGATCTTTAAGCAAAGGAGCTGCCTTCTCCACATGAAATCTAGTTGTGCACTTGTGGATCTACCAAGCAGACTCTACAACTGCCTCAAACCGAATGGCCCTGGCTGCTGTTACTGAAGCATATATGTGCATGTGCTGGGTAACTGCTATTGTGTATTCATAGCTAGGATTCTGGGCTGAAACTTGGGTAACCCAACAGCTACTAAGCTAGGGTCAACACTTAGAAAGCTAAGTTTCACTACATAAGAAGAATGTGTATAATCTCTGGCCACTGTGAATGGTTCATAAAAACAAGATTTCAGTGATCAGAACAAGAACAGGCCTTCAATGTACAGGCCCCTTGGGGTTCTACAGTAGAAAGACAGACAGCCAAGGTAGCCTGAAGCTCAGAGAGAGACTCTACCTGTTCACAGGGAGGTGATGAGGTACATCACTACCTCAGTTGGATAGCTCTGGGTTTCCTGACTCAGCAACACATTCTGCAACCTTAGACATAATTCTTTGCTTTTCTGTCGGACCATTCTCCCCTCAGATATATAGGACTCATATTATCTCATAGGGTTATAGTGCTTTCATAAGGATTAAAAGAACATATTCTGAATGTATAAAATACAGAAGGTGCTACCTTTCACAAAAGCACTCTACTGACCACTGTTAAAGCTGAACTAATCCCTAAAGGACAAATCACATGGAAAGATTTCTTGAACAAAGACATTAGCAAAAACAATATATAGGCCAAGTCTTAGCAGTTTGAATTTGAGTCATCTGAAGATGCCAATTCTATAAGGTACAGAAGATCCTATCAGGGCCTGGCAGAAGTTCCAACATAAACTCATTTTAGACTGGTGGAGTAGAGGTCTTGCTGTGATAGCTAGCACAAGCAGGACTGAATGAGGCCAAATAAACCAAGGCCAGATGCCCAGGCAGCTTCTCCAGCTAGGCTGATGGGTAGCAAGACTTGGGAAAGCTAATATGAGAGACTGGGCAGTGATAGTTCAATGTTCTGTCTTTGTGTTTTTCTTTCTCTATGGTTCTTGGACACAAGAGCCTTTTGAAAATAGTATGTTGCACCAGCCAAAGTAAAAGGGAATCATGTTCACATGAAGGTCAAGAGACAAAGCAATTAGACACCCCTTGAGCCCCCATGAAAAAGGTCTTCTCAGTACATAGGGAGGGGAAGAACAGAGGGTTGACATGGTGGTCCCTGCCCAGTGTCAAGAGAAGACTTTTGATATCAGTCCCAAAGATAAAGCTTGCTTCCTTGATTGGCTTTCTTCATAATAAAAGACTGATCATTTGCTGGAATGACCTGCTGCAGGCAGTAATAATTTTCTGAAAATATTAAAATTGACTTTAGAATTGATACTTGAAAAGTAATGTTGATAAGAAACCCATAGTCAATTATTAGGCAACTGTGATGGTTAATTTTAATTGTCAACTTGATTAAGAAGTATCTTGGTGCTAGTGAGACTATGCACTCTACATAATGTGTGTGTGCATGGGGCAGGTATTACAGAGTATTCATTGAAGAAAGAGCACGCTCATTGACATGGGTCACAGCATCTCATGGGCTAGTGCTCTAGCATGAACACAGAAGGAAGAAGGAAAGATCCCAGAGAGTGCCAGACTTCCCCTTTCTCCATTTCCTGATCCACTGAGATACAAACAGGCAGCCTTAGACTCCTCTTGCCACTGCATCGAGCCACATCCTCTGCCCAACCTGATTCATCGTCATGAACCCTAAACCATGGGCCATAATAAAGCTTTTCTCCTCTCTTTGCTTCCTTCAGGTATTTTGTCATATCAATGTAAAGAGTAGCTACTACCGCACCATGAATAGTCTAACATGTTCAGGGTTATTTTTCTAAAAGCAGTATTTTTAATGAGAAAATTTAGGGGAATCCAGGGTATCTACTCCATATGCAGACAAATTCAGACTAACTCAAAGTTAGAAAAGGATGCTGGGGTTTGATTTGGGAGACCCCTGAAGCCTGCCTTTTATTATCTTTAGCTGTATATAGCAACAATCTGTATCCCCAATACTCTTCCTCATTCTCACCAACTCTCCAGGTCTAGCCACCACACCTATACTTTAGCTAACACATATTGTCTCCAAGCACACACCTTTGACACAAGTGCACTAATAGTATAACCCTTGTTAAGCATTAGTTTGGGTATCAGCTGAATTAGGTGATTATTCAATCTTTCCAGTGCCGCCTCTGCACTAGGAATGGTAACCACAAATATCTCAACAAATTGTTTAGAAAGTGATCCCTACAATGAGCCTGGGATATAGTAGCTTCTCAACATGTGCCAGTGCTATTGTCTGGGAACAACAATGTGTTGGTCTCGTGATTTTGATTCTAAAATATTGGAATAATAGAATTAATGAGGACAGTAAGGTCTATGATGGAAGAAGTTGCCCAGGTGAGTCATTCAACATGATCTACAAGTAGAGATCCATGAGTATAGACAGGTACGGTCAAAGGCCTCTACATGCCTCTTCTATTACTTAAAGTCAAAAGTTTCCTCCTCAATCCTAGTGACTTCCCTGAGAGAAAAGGAAAGAATACTGTCCAATTTCATTCAGTGGTTCACGAGCCACTATTTTTCCCCTCCTAAATAGAATTAGGACGTGTGATCTAACCCCTCCTATTGAAAGGTTTTCCCAGCTCTGTTCATCAGTGTGAATTGAAACAGTGGTTGCCATTTCAAATCCATTCTCATTCACTGCTTTATCCTTACATAACTCTGGAAAGACTGAGCAGGCTTGGGGTCATGGCTGGTACACGGTGCTTAGGCAGCACACTTCCCCTGAGCTCCTAGGACTCTCCTACTCTGCTGTCTGTATAGATCTCAGGCTGGATAAGAACTCCAAAACGGGAGAGCCAGGCACAGCAAGGTCAATCTGGTGCAGAAGAGCTGAGCAGAGAGCAGACAACGGTGGCATAGAAGAGGAATCAATTTCAAGTGCACATGCCAATGCACCACACAACAAGTGTTGGGGTCTCCAGTTGGGATTACCACTGTGTGCACTCTAAAAATGGTTAGAACAGGGCAAGTAAACCTTAAAGTGTTCTTTGTTTTCACCCAGTCATGTAACTGGACCATATATATTGATTCCTTACTTGATTTATAGCTTCCAGTGTCAAATTCAGGAATGTCATTAAAATGTATCTTATGAACAGACAGACAGAATTGGGAGCCAGAAATACAGCTCAGTGGCAGAGAGCTTGCTCAGCACATAGAAAGCTGAGTTTGGTTCCCAGTACTACAAAACTTGGGTGTGGTGACACATCCTGAAATACCAGCACTCCAGAGGTTGAAGCAGGAAGATGAGGTTCAAGCTCATGATTCGCAATGTGGAGAGTTTGATGTCAGCTTGGGATACATAAGATTCTGTCTGAGAAGGAAGGAAGGAAGGAAGGAAGGAAGGAAGGAAGGAAGGAAGGAAGGAAGGAAGGAAGGAAGGAAGGAAGGAAGGAGCAGGGCACGGCAGGGCAGGGCGGGGCGGGGCGGGGTGGGGCGGGGCGGGGCGGGGCAGGGCAGGGCAGGGCAGGGCAGGGCGGAGCAAATGGAAAAGTACAGCTCCACCTTGTATAACAAATACTAAAGGCTAAATTTAGGAGAGGCTGCATCTTACAATGGGAAGAACATCAAGAAACTCCAAAACATTGTGTAGCATGGTATCAAGCGGTTAGTTAAGAGGCAGCCAAGGAGTCTCAGGGGAAGATGGCACAATGAAAACAGACCTCACTTCCTGGAGCAGGTCTTTCCTGGTGCCTTCAATAGCAAGAACAGAGAACCCCATGTAATGGGAGGGAGCTGTGTTCCAAATCCGTAGTTCCGACGTATCTTTAGACAGTGCAAGGCAAGGTTTGATAGACAGACAGACAGAAGGCAGGGTTCACACACATGACCCCCTCAGTCCTTGCCCTAACTGCTAGAATTTGGGGCCATGGCCAACAAAGAAATCTGTGCCTGAGAATAATTTTCCAAGTGCTTGGCTGAAACAAGAAGGGAAATGACCCACAGCAGTGGCTGTAAAGACAGGGAGCTGACATGTAAACTTCAAGCTTCGGAGTAATGATATCCCTTCACAAGTATTTATGTTACATTCACATGTGGCCTCCGAATGAAAACCAAATGGCAAACAATAAAATCCTTTCAAGACAACCGATTCTGGCAAATAGTCACAACCCCGAGCTCTTTAGTAAAACGGACTGCTTTTCCTTCCAGTAAGTCACGTGCCCCTCAGCCCTGCCGACCATGAAAAGTCTTTGGAAAGCTAGATTCCTCAGCAGCCAAGGGGAATGAAATAGATGTTGTTCCGACTTCCTTTCCCAGTGTTTGCTAGAGTCGCTGTTTTACAAAACAAGACACACAGAACCTAGAGCCCTGCTGGGTTTGACTCCTGGCTCTGTCACTCGAGAGTCAGTGAGATCTGGGACAAGTCATTGAATGCCTAGCTTCAGTTTCTGCCGCTGAAAAGTGTAGCAAGCCACCCCTCAAAGCTCAGGAACCTATTAGGAGCAGTGCATAGCCTATCCATCAGGATTTGGCTTTAGGAGGCTGTGGTCTTGTCTATACAGGTACAAGGATTTAGTTCCTAGAATCTGTGTAAAAATAGCAGGGACTTAACAGCATGGGCCTGTACTCCTGACCGTAGGAAGGCAGAGGCAGGTAAGTCCAGATACATGGGGCTCCCTGCTCAGCCTATCTAATCTACCCAGTAGAATCAGGCCAATGAGATAGGCAGTCTCAAAAACAAACAAACAAACAAACAAACAAACAAAACCCAAGTGAATGGAACCTAAGGAGAAATAGTCCCAAGTTTTCCTCTGGCCTGCACATGCATGTACCCAGACACATGTGCACCCCTATATTTAAATATACCTGCACACAGATACACACACACACACACACACACACACACACACACACACCTAGAATCTAAGTTAATTAAAAGGGCTATTTTTCTAAAAAATAAAAAAAGCTTGAGAATATACCAAGTGCCTCCTATAGCACCTTTCCCACCTACTTCCAAGTCAATTCCAGTTTACCTTTCAATTCTTCAGGGGAAACAAAAGGAATTTCTGCCCAAGTCCTCCTAACAAGTTCCCTAATACAATGGCTCATGTTATATCTTTCTGGTATGTGCTCCAAAAGACACTGTATTTTACTAATCAACATTAACATTTTATTACACAGTTATTTAACTGTGTCTCTTCCTGGAGAAAATACATTTTAAGGGGGCAGGAGTCAAACTAGTCCAAGATGCCTCTCTACCCTGCAGCCCATGTTAGCATCCACTCTGTGATGGATGACTGGATGAATAGAATTTGGGTCCAGGGACAATGCTATTAGGGGCCAAAGATATAAAGGTGAATGAACACTGAGAGACAACATACTGGCCATAACACAATGATCTTATTACCAGAGGAAGCAAAAGTGACCTCCAGTCATTTATTTCTTCCAAAGTCAAAACAAGGGCACATGAAGTAGTTACTGAACATGACTTATCTATGAAACCCAGAGGAGTGTGGGAGCTTGCGTGATTTTGTGAAGGATATTTATTTTGATACTGTTTTATGACGATCAGTCCAGGAAGCCAAGAGACAGATGTTACTTGCCCAAAGGCTAAATTATCTCAACCCTCTGGAAAGTGAGCAGGTGCCCATCTGTTCTCATTTGGAGTCTGGAATTTTACTTTATTTCTCAGTTCCTAGGTTAGAGATTTTTTTTTTTAAATAAAACCTCAGGCAGGTGCTCACTGCATCAGCAAATAGAGGATACACTCTTTTCTTGTGGGCCACGACAGGCCTCTAAACCCTCACCTGCCTTATGCATGCCACAATTTCCAAAGAAAATGGTTGCTCAGCTCTGAAGTGGCCTTTGAAACCCTTTGTGAGATCAGGATGGAACTTAGTGTCACCTTCAGGATCTCTGCTGCTGTGCAGAGGACATCTTCTTCAGGGCCGCCAGCACTGGTAACAATTCTGATATTGACTTAAGCTTTGTGAGCCAATCCCTAAAGCTACTCTAAGTGTCCCAATAACTATTTTGACTCCAATCTTTCCTCTAAAATCACCTTTGTCCTTCTGACTTGAATACTTCTGAAATCAAGAATTTTTATCATTCTGTTAATTTCAGATGTAGACTTTGGAAGGTTTCTGTATTTTTCACATCTTGATGAGTTTCAGGAAAAAATATATCTTGGTATATATAATGCGTCTTTCCTGCCCTGTCCTCAGTTTTACTTTCTGTAGCTTCAGTTATCACAATGAGAAAATACTATGCGAAAAAAATTCCAGAAATAAATAAGGTATACATTTTTAGACTAGGTATGATATATCTCATACACTCATATCCCAGGTACCCAGAATATGAACCACCTCAGTAGGTAGTATATTCACACAGCATATGCCACCCACCCATTAGTCACTCTCTGTCAGGTTATCCAGTTGACTCTAGCAGTACAGAGAGGCTTGTGTTCCAGTACTCCTTACATTAAGAACAGCCCCCCACCCAAAGTCTTGACTTAGTAAGGTGGTAAAACAATTATATGCAGAAATTGCTAAGATCTCTGGTAAGAGTGAATCTTCTACCCATGCACCAGGGAAGAATGAAATGCAGTTCAGTGGTAGAGCATGTAACCCGTACACATGAGATCTCAGGTTCAAGCATCAGTAGCAACAAGGAAAAATATGAAGTCTGCATGCATTTTACCATCATGCACTTACGTAGCATTCATGAAGTCCCAGGTTTGATACCCTATAGTGAATAAAGAAGAAAAGAAATCTATTGATCATTTTGCCATCATACTTCAACTGTAGACATCATGACCACATATGCAATAAGTATCTAATAGGCTGGAAAGCACAGTAAACTTATGTTGTTTGCATGAAAAAAAGGACAACAAAGCAGATTGAAGGCTCAGTACTAGTCGGTCTCAGGCATCACTGAAGACCTTATTAAGGAGGGATTGCTATTTAATCCTTGGTCTCCATTTTCTCAAATTCAAACAGCATGCCAGCAAATTTCTGTAAATTCACTCACTCTAGAAGTCTGTATTGGTACCATGCTTTTATTACACTCTCACCCTGCAAGGATACACGAGATCATGGCAGCACACAGCCACTGTGTGCCTACTGTGTGCCCATTGTATGCCCACTGTGTGCCCACTGTGTACAAACTCTAAGGAACCTGCCTGCTTACAGCTCACTATAATGGTAAGGGGAAAGTTTGTGTTTCATAAACAACTTAGAGAATTTCAAAGAGTGGTAAGAACTATAGAGATAACACATGGGTTACTGAGACCCCCCATGACACCTGTCAACTACACTGGCTAGAGTCCATAAGACAGTCACTGATGCAACAGCTACAAGTCGAAGAAATTATTTTTTTATAGGCATCTCATATAGAATGTATTTAAATATCCACCTCCCTGGGCTGCACTATATCTATATCTATATCTATATCTATATCTATATCTATATCTATATCTATATCTATATCTATATATATATATATATATATATAGATATATATATATCTCATTTGGCTCTAAATAGTCATTTATTAAGCACTTAATAGGAAGCCCAAGAGCTACATCTCCAAAGCCACCAGTCACCTGTATTTTCACATTTCTAAGGTTTGGGGTATCATTATATTAGCTTTGCCATGTCTGTCAATCTACTGAGTATGTGATCACACAGATAACAAGTTCTGGGATACAGACACAATGGAAAAAAATTCATATGCAGAAAACTAAGAGCCTTAAGTTGGAAAATCATGCAAGTTACAGTGAACAAATATCAGAATGCTGTAGCCAACATTTTATATATGGTTCTTGTCATGGAGAAAGGGTACCCTGAAGTAAAATCAAAGACAAACCTGCGAGAGACATGAAGCAAGACAGAGAAGCACAAACCAAGATCATGGTCTGCAAGGTCTGGCCTCAGTAAAGGCAGTGCCTTTCTGCAGCAAAAGAGCTGGGGCATTGCCGTTCTCTCTCTCTCTCTCTCTCTCTCTCTCTCTCTCTCTCTCTCTCTCTCCAAGCTATGATTGTCCTGGGATGGGAGAGCTCAGGTGTAACATCCGCTACAGAACTCACAGCAGCTGGGGACAGGTATTCTGGAGGCTAATAGGCTCCAGAAGGGACACTCATTTTATCCCCTACATCATTTTGAAAACAGATTTGGATTACTGGGGTTGTCTAAGGATGGCATTGGTGTGTAGCATTTGCCAATTTTGCTGGTGTAAATACCCACATTGTAGCAAATTTCAAGCTATTGGAAGGATCAATGAACTCAGAACTGGGAGCTTGAATGACTAGGCAAAGACATATAGGGCAATCATAGTCTAGACCTTATGTGACATCCACAGTGCTACAGAGGAGGAGCCAGCAACTGTTTATGTAAATGGGGTTCTTTTCGGCTTGGCAATCTCAGTTCTAATTCTTTGGCAGGAAAGCAGCCACAGACATGTACAAGAACGGCACAGCTGGGTTCCAGGTGAACTTTATTTACAAATGGGACCATGGCTTACATTATTGCCAAGATCTGCTGTGGATATGATTCAGTTGTTTTTATAATAATGTATCCAGTTTAATTTATTAAGTTGGGCCAACACTGGAGTGAGGTAAGAAGGGTGTCTGTGGTACAAAATTTAAGGGAAAACTGCCAATGACTATGAAAATAAGCTCCTCTTTTAAGGTTCATTTATTTTACGCATATGAGTGTTTTGCCTGCAGGTATGTTTGTATAACTCATGCATACTGTACCCAGATAGACCAGAAGAGAGAGTCAGATAGCCTGGGTCAGGATTTACGCAGGGTTGTGAGCCACTGTGTATGTGCTGGGAACAGAAACCTGTCATCAGCTAGAGCAGCAGATACCCTTAACTGCTGGTACACCCCTCCATCCTCAGTAAACTCCTCTTTCAAATATGGACTCTCTGAGCATCCTTTTTGTCTTCACCTTGAACCTGGGCCTATAACTTGTTTAACCTAACAAGATTTATATGTGTATTTGATCAGGATTCCCGTTTCCAAAATCAAACCTGTGATGAACTGAACAACTAGAATATGGAGCTTGCAAAACTATTGAAAGGGTCAAGAAGTGGGCACTCTTCCCAGTCAAGGAATTCTCAGCATCTTCCTGCTCATGAATATGGGAACCTGGAAACTGCCAATGAACTGAGTCCAAAGACAATATGATGCAGTCAATACCTAGAATTAAGGCAACCACCACTGTCCCTTCCCCCCCAAAAGTTAGTAAGCAACACTGAGATACCCACTTCCAAACATATGCCTCTTGCATATACCTGCAGGAATCTAGTATCTTTCAGAACCCTAGCTGCAAGAGAGTCTGAGGATTGTAGTTTTTGTTTAAGCCATTCAGTGGCATTTAAAAAAAATAGTAAAATGTATGTGAGTTACATTGTGGCCATATCTACCACAAAGGGCATCCTATAACAGCCTATATTATGAGACTCTGCCATGCCAAGTTTGATTTCTAACCAAGGTTACCTCTAAAAGAAGGAAACACCCTTTCTTTCTCTACTTGACGGCCCCATTCCCCACCTTACAATATCTGGTCTGTGGTAGAAGATGAGTGTGCAATACTCGTGGAAGAACTGTGATGGTGATAAAAAATGTCACCAGGCATTGTGGGGGCTGGCCCAAAAAGAAGAAATGACCTTGGGAGGTGGGTAGGACAGTATGATGGCACATGCCTGCAATGATGAGTTTATTGCATCAGATCCTGAAGAGAGAGAGAGAGAGAGAGAGAGAGAGAGAGAGAGAGAGAGAGAGAAAGAAAGAAAGAAAGAAAGAAAGAAAGAAAGAAAGAAAGAAAGAAAGAAAGAAAGAAAGAAAGACAACTGTTTGCAGAGACATGGAGATGTCTCAGTGGATCACAGTACTTGGTGCTAAGGACACTCTCAGTCTGATCCCCAGGACATATACAGTGGCAGAGGGTAACTGACTCAAGTTAAGTTGTCCTCTGACCTCAAAGTACCTGACATGGATGTCTGCATATACATGCATAAATTTAACATTTGTTTTAAAGAAAGAAAGAGGGCAAAAAGAAAGCTGAGACTGCCTTCCATACATCGGCTGTCTTAAAGGAAGTTCTGCCTGCATCTTCATATCTATTACTAATGGAGGGAAAATGTTGGCATCATTCCCTAAGGTCAGAGATGTGTTCAAAGAACACTGAGCAATGCAGGAACACAGAGTGCTCTGCAGACTGTACTTCCTTCCTGAGCACTTCTATAAAAACACAAAACCTACAACTCAATAAGAATTGACTTATTTTGTCTGTAAAATGACTTATATAGTGATTTTTCAAATATGCCACATAATACATATATAATTATAAATTACAGTAATCAAACGAGCATTCAAACGTCACCACCTCAGGAGACACACAATTGAGGGGACCAATGCCTTTCTTCTGACACCTTCACTCCTCCGTCTTTCATTCCAAATAAATGGTTATCCCCAATTTTAGGTTATATGCTGCCCAGCTTAAAACACCATTTGATCACACAGGCATACAATCTGAAATATTTTCCAATTTGTACACCTCAATTTATTTCTAACACACAGAAATTCACATTCTTGTCCATGGATGTCTTTCAAAAGGTACTTGTTAAAATTAGAAAAGAAAGGGAGAAGTCTTGGTTTATTTCCAAGGAGAATGGGGAAAGGGGGTGGAAGGGAAGAAAAGCAGGTATTTTTCCATTAATTTACCTTATACTTTGAGTTCTCACTTACAAAAACAGTTTAATCATGAAGTCCTTTTGGGTGAGAGAGTCTACTGAAACAGTGGTTAATTTAAACTGTGTTTCACAATGGTGAACGGGTCACAGAGATAATAAAATTAACCTTCCTTCATTTTTTTTCAAATCTCCCCCACACATACCCCAACGAAGAGTGGCACGGTAAAGAATACAGCGTGACTCTGTGGCTGGTTTTCGGGATGTGAGCCATCACTGAATTGTCACGCTGCCCTTAACAACATATTTGTGTTTTGCAAAATGTATAATTTTTTTTAGCCCCTGAACAAATATATTTACATAACTGTGTCTAACGAGAAATTACATTTAACTTCTCAGAGATGACAATAACTAAAGGCTGGACTGCCAATTCCACTTCATTAGCGTGGTGGAAATGCATTCCAAATGTTAATAAAAATTCCAACATGCTGATAAATTAGAGCTTGCAAGGAGCATGTGACACCTTGGTTAATATATTCAACCTCAATTATATTTCTCTTCAGCACCCTGTTATCTGGAACCTTTGCTGGCAATCAGAGGTGCTGTTGTTCAGCGGCCAATTTCTAGATAATGTAGCTTATCAACACTGTGGGTAAACTTGCCAATGGGATCGGGCTTCACTGAGCCACACACACGCTAATTGCATCCCTTTTTTATGCATATTTACAGACTGTCACTTCAAAGAAATCAGTGGCCCATTGAGGCACCCAGTTAGCTGGAAGAATTGCCTCTTGCAAATGAAAATTAGCAAACAAGCTAGTGATAAATATGAAATGAACAGAGTATAAAAATACTGTTTTGTTCCCAAATTTCCTTGTCATCCCAATTGATCCCCTCAGAAGGAGTTCCGAACATAGGATTTACCTTTTGTTTCGGATGAAGACAGGAAGAGTTCTTTCTCAAACCCACTAACTAGCTAGAAGCTTGTTAGCTTTTTTGCTCTTCTCCCACGCCACCCCCACCCCAAATTTCTATTCACATAAACAGGTTATTAAATCCCCGTATTAGATTGGCTTTGGAGTTTGAACAGACAAATGACACGTTAACACTTCAGAAACAATTAACCCTGGAAACTTAATTAAGTTCTTCTGACTTAAAGGAAGCACATTTCAAAATAATGTTTTTAAACTCTCCCGGTTTGCTCAAGAATAGCAACGCGTTCCTTCTGCAAAGCACCCAGAAGTTCTACTTAACGGCAGAATGCCTTGCCTGGCTATATATGGATAAAGGCTATGGCGCTGTGAGCCCCCTGCACCGATTACATCAGAGTGAGGACAAAAAGAAATGATATCGGGGCTAAGAAATAACAATCATTAAAAGTGTTTTCCAAAAGCCCCAAACTCAGGGCATACATAAAAGAGAAGACGATTTTATAACATCGTCCTGAGAGCTGGGCATAATCAAATTTGCAGAATTTGGGCTGTGTGTTTGAAATCTCTACCCTGGCTGTTTTAGAATAACATTTTGAAACAACCCCCTCCCCCGACCACCCCCCCCCCTGCCAATACAACAATGTTTTTTAAGGGAATATTAGGTTTTGGAAACCATGTCATTTTAATATAAGCAGATCGTCTTAATATAATTTAAAATAAACCACGGAGCAATTAAACTATAAATACTTTTCAAGGTCTGGTGCCAAACAGAGCGATTTAGAGTGGCAAAACTCAACAAACAAATGGCACTTAAGGTCTTAGCTTACAGCTAACGGTCAGTGATACTTTATTTGGTTTGGAAGACCAAGCCCCATTTCTGCTGTGTATCACAGTTTTGACACGCTCTGAAGTTGCTCATCCTAACATTTATTAGTGATGCCGTACACTTGAGAGAATTTGTTGGGTTGCTTTTAGCTTTTTGTCTAGATTATTATTTTCTTACAGAACCTGTACAACAACATAAACATTGATGCGAAGCCTGGGGAATTTTAAGAAACGCACTAGACAGACCTTCGAGCTGACTGCTCGGCTCTTAGACAAACAAAGCAAGTTTCTTCAGTAACTTAGGCTTCACCAGCAAGCGTCCTTCAGACCACAGTTTCATATCGCTCTTCACAGGGCAAAACAGTTCTGTGCTTGTGTGTGTGTCTCCCTACTTGCATAGGAACCTCAAGAATATTGTTCCCTGAAAAGACAAAGACCCCCACCATCCAGGATGTCCTGGGAAGGGACAAAAGACACTTGCATAGCTAACGTAGACCAGAGATAGGAACAAAGAGCTATTGGTTACACAGAAAGGACCTTTATCTTCCCAGGAGCTCTAAGAAAGAAATCAGAGGATAGATGACACTGGAATGAGATCTTAAATGAAAAGTAAGGTTTTTAACCCCCACCGGGTGGACAGTTCAGAGAAATTGACCACACGAGCAAAGCAGAAGACACGGAATAAATGATCCATTCTCACAAGAAAGATGCTCAGTGATCCTGGGGTGGAGGCAGGGTATCCCTTACTCAAGCAAACAGAAAGACGTCTAAACACTACACATGATTACTTTGACCTTTTGTGCATTTTAATCCTGAAAAACAGACAGTGCTCGGAAGGGGGCTTGTTCTTCCAAGACTGACACAAAGGTTAAAAGACGACAGTGAAATGTATAACTTATTTTAATGTTTGACATTCACCGTTCCTGCTATCCAGTTACATGAATACACACTCACACAGTCCAAACACAGGATGTGTCTATCACACAGGGAGACTGGTCTCACGAGGCAGACAGGAAGACTCACAATATGGCGTTTTAGAGGCACAAAGTATCTAAGGCAGTTTGAATCAGAACCCATTAAACACTGCCTCTGTCTTTAAGAAGGCTTCTTGAAATTTGGCTTGGGCTTTAGTCCAAAAAGGACAACAATTGGAGTCAATGCAGAGCAGAGCCTTGCATTTACAAACCTAGGCCATTCAAATTGTTTTTATGTTTAACATCCGCCTAAACAACTCTGGTGATTAGGGAAAGGAATCTGCCAGGCAGTGGTGGCACACACCTTTAATCCCAGCACTTAGGAAGCAGAGGCAGGCGGATTTCTGAGTTCGAGGCCAGCCAGGGTTACACAGAGAAATCCTGTCTTGAAAGACAAAACAAAACAAAGCAAAAGAATCTAAGAGCTACAAAATACAGAAGATAGTTGCTTTCAAAAAATTGGTTTTGATTGATTAATAAGTGTCAGGCATCTTATGATATGGACATTAAAACTGAAAACTGAAAGGTGGCTTGTGAATATGGTGTAGCTTCAGCTAACCATCTTAGTTTGTGTGTTATCTGCCTGATAGGAAGCCAGGAGCTTTACTAACAGGAATTCATTTAAAATTAGAACGTACATATGAAGAGGGTATTTTTAATTAAGAAATGAAAGAAGGAAGGAAGGAGGGAAAGGACGGAAGGAAGGAAGGAAGGAAGGAAGGAAGGAAGGAAGGAAGGAAGGAAAGGAAGGAAGGAAAGGAAGGAAGGAAGAAAGAAAAAAAGAAAGAAAGAAAGAAAGAAAGAAAGAAAGAAAGAAAGAAAGAAAGAAAGAAAGAAAGAAAAGAAAAAAAGAAAAGAAACTGAGGTTATTTCTTTTGGCCAAGGCTAGTTAATGACCGATGACAGGTCAACACTCGAATCTGGACCATGCCCTTCCAAGCCTTTTTGTAAATTATAATTAGATTTTTTTCTCCTGCTAATAAACTTGTCTGGATTCATCTTGGTAAAGAAGGCTATACACATAGAAGAGAAGAAAGGGAAGAAGAAAAGAGGAAGAGACTAAGAAGGAAGTGAGATGGAAGGGAGGAGAAAGAAAGAACTGACAGAAACAGCTAGCTTTAAAACCTTGCTAGTCTGGGGATCTGGCCACACTGCCTCCTTCTGTCTTATACTTCATTCTTCCTTTGGCTCTAGTCTGTCTCCCTGGGAGACTGGGAGCCATGTGAGGGCAGAAACCACGTGCCCCTGGGGACCACTGTATCCGTGTGGCTAACCCAGAACAAGGATACAGTGCACAGTTGATAAATGAAATTCAAGCAGGATTTTTTTTGTCTCTGTGGCCTGCATGTGTCACTTCTTGTGTCCTCCCTGTCCTCTCCAAAGAATTCACCACCCCCCAAAGACTATATTCATGACCCTGCACCCAAACACTTGCAAGCACCCGCACTATTCACATCCAAAAGAGGCTCCCTCATGCCTGCCACCACCAGTGTGGACTTTGTAAGAATGGCGGTTGGCACCCTAGATCTTATTCCTCTGCACCTGGACATGGAGTGACGTGAAACAAAGATTAGACTTCATCTCCCTCCTTTCAGCTCCTTAAAGTGAAGTTTCCCGTGTCGCTTAGAGGGTAACCCCACCATCAGACATGTCAGCAAGCCCAACATTCCACAGATGTCAAAGTTCACAGGATTGTTTTGTCTTTCCTGCAGCCAGTTCATTTTACATTTAGCTGCACTCAAATGGGGTTCATTAGGGCTATTACCCCCTTTTTCATACCATCCTTCAAGAACTCATGTTTCAGTATGCAGACACTGGCGGCTCCACATTCCAGTCTGGAGCGCTGCATGTTTATTTCATAAATGAAAATAGCCTGGCAGTTAAAATGTGTGTCAAGTATTTGGCCCTGAAATACTGCGTTTGTTGTTTGTTTTGCCCAAGTTCCATCAGACACCTGTTTTGTACTGAAATCCTTATTAAACTGTTTCTGTTTTTTTTTCTATTTTTTTTTTCTCATGGGCTTCTATTTCCCTCCACTTTTTTTTTTTTCTTTTCTTTCCCAAGCCCTTTGCTTTTGAGGTCAAAGCTTCAGTTTTCATCAGTTTTTGTTTTGTTTTGTTTTGTTTTGTTTTTCCCCTGGAGTCACCCTCCTTTCCCTGGTTGGGAGGAGACTTGTTCTTTGTAGCACTCATGGAAAGGAGAACAAGGGTAAAATAAACGGGCTCAGGAAAAACAAAAACAACTGAACCAGCCTTGTGACTGGAAGGGGCGTGTGTGGCTACAGAAAGATTCCCCCATGCTAGGCACATAACAGACAGAGCAGAAGCAGACAGAGCGGAAGTTACTTGGAAACGGAAGTTATTTTGGAGCAAAAGTCAAACTGCAGCGGCCACAAAACAGAACCCCACCCCCACCACCCACCACCCCACCACCCCCCACCCCCGCCATGAGATTTGCTCATCTCTGTGGAGTCAGGTCTTCACAGCCTGGGATCCAGGTTAAACTCAGAGCAATGCCCCGGTAACTTTAACATACAAAGTGTTAAAGTTCACTTCGTACTTGAGAGACTGGGTGGGGTAAAAGAAAGAGGTAGTTTTGAAAGTTTTTTTTAACAAATCGGTCAAGTGTAATTTGTTCTGAATTTTTTTTTGACAGAAGTCACCCCTAATTGCCATTTCTGAGAGGTGTCTCAATTAAGATCACACGCCATTGCTGTCTAAATGCTATACATTTGTCTGAAGGAGAAAGCAAGCTACAACATTGTCTATTAAGTGTCAAAAAGCCTTTTCTTTAACTGCAGAGGGCTTGGACACAGCTCGGGAAATATCTCAAATGGAAAAGAAATGTTAAACGCTACCCTTCAAGCTATTGGAAAACCTATTATCAAATGTTAAAACCTTGTAGAAAAAAATAACCATGACTGTCCCAGCAGGATGACATATCTTTGTTTAGCAAAGGTTGATCACCATTGATAATCAAGAGCTAATAAGAATGGATGCAGTCCAACTGCTAATTAGGAATCCCGAGGCTTAAATTAAGAAAGTGGGGAGGACTAGGTATGGTATCTGCTTCCATAGTTCCCTCAATGCCAGAAACACATCTAACAGAAAGTGCTGCAGATATTTCTCTTCCTTGCATCTCCTAAGTCATAATGTCAGCACTTAGATGCTTGGGGCTCTGTGCGTAAGAGAGAGAATGGTGTGCTATGTACATATGTGAGGACAGGGACGGGAGGGGCTTCATCCATAAGAGATCAGAACTTCAGAAGAAAATGCTGTGTGTGTGTGTGTGGGGGGGGGTTGTAAACAGTGTGTATGTGCCTGTACACAACCCTTCACTATCTCGCTCAGTTCACGGGACATAATGAGAATTAATTAGTGCATCCCTAAATCATTAGCCCCAATCTCTCTAGTGTGTGCATCTATGCCTAGCAGAAGATTTTCTAAAGAAAGGAGACAGAAACCAGAAATCTGGGGTCAGAGGCAAAGGCACAGATGTGCAGATAAATGGCTATCCTGTGATGGTGCCTCTTTGTGTTCATGATTACAAATGATTCTAGTTCAGCCTCTGATGCGCGAGCTGCCCCCTTTTTCTTGTTCTAAATACAGTACTTTCAACACCCCCTCCCAATTCATTCCTTACAGACTTGGAGGATTTAAATTTTTCTCCAAAATGCCACATGTCAGTCAAAAGAGAAAATGATTGGCTTTTAAAATTATAATTTAAAGCACATTGACTAGAGGCTATGTTTTCATTAAAATTTAACCCCCTTTTAAGCTCACATCTGCAGCTTTGGGGAACATGCTGAAAGATGGGTTTCTATCTCTGTATCTTTCCACAAAACAAGGGCTAGAAAATTGAAAACACGGAGATACAATGAATAATAGCCCATGCTAATAGGATACTGTTTCTTTAATAACACCCATCAGAACATTCCTGGCTGCTCTTTCGTTTGCAATATACAGACAAATCAGGAGCATTTCATTTTCATCTGTAAATATTTCAAAGTTAAACCAAACTAGAAAGCTTTAGGTGAAAGGTGTTTAGGGGCCTTATTTTTTAATGGAATTCTTTTACACCCTCTCTGGGCCATCATTTTCTGCAGACAAATGTTAGCTTTTGGACTACACATAACCATTTTTATACCATGTTACTATTTCACTAGACTATGAATTATTTTCCAAGTCAATATTTTAGTATAGTAACCCAAAACATGCAAATGCCATGATAAAATGGCTAGCTGTTTCATTTTCCTTTTTGTTTAAATGACAAAGTTAAAAAACAAGTTACCTTGGTAGTTACAAATCCTTTTCCAGGTGGTTACACTGAATAGAATTCCAGAAACAAATGAGGCCATCTGAACTCAACCAAAATTCAACTAAGAACTATAATATCTTTAAATCATTAGAATTTTGTCAGTCAGATTCTACTTTTGATGGTACTTTAAAAACGCTTCTACTATCGAAGTTGGGTGAAGGATATGTGGCACTTTTTTTTTTTTTACAACTTCTTAGGTATCTATAATTACCTCAAAATAAAAGGTAAAAATAAATGACCTCTAAGTGACTTTTCTAAGTCTGACTTCTCAGACATGCTGAAATTTTCCCACTTGTAAGAATCAACATGTTCTCACTGAAATGCAGACCTGAAGTTTAGAGATATTTTGCAGGAGTTCAGAAATACACCCTTCCATCATCCCAGATCAGAGGGAAGTCTAATTTAATTCAGATCATCTTTTATGACCTGAGAAAGACCATGTCTCTAATTTTCTCCAATTACCTCATATTGCTTTGGCCCTAATGTCTTGATATGACTCTATATTCCAGACAGACACGATTTTCCCCTCATATTGTATAACCAAAAGAAAAAAAAAAATCAATGACTAAGACCCTGGATGTGAATCACTGCTCCACACTTCCTATGTAGCTTTGCTGTACTGCTTACTTTCTGGGGGCTCAGTTTGCTCATCTGTAAAATAGGGAGATGGGCAGGTGCTCTTTCACAGCAATGAAGTCAAGTCATGGGCACAGAACTTCATATCCCTGGTTCCTGTCATGTGCAGAACACTACGTATATCTCCTATAACCTGCATGAGGAGCGAACCACCCCTACTTCCACTTTAAGAATGGGGATGTGTTCTAGAGTCACTCAGAGATTCCTTTAGGTGCTCATTCCTCTTGCTAAGGCACAGGCAACCTGTCTCCATGATCCCATTCATTCATAGAGAAGAATTACTATAGGCATGAAGCCTGTGGTTTGCCAGCCTATGGCCTGCTAGTCCAAGAGTGTTTCCACACTGAAGACACTTGGTCTGCCTCTGTTGACACTTATGAGACCCTAAAGGCTGAAATCAGATGTCATTCTATCTTCGCATCCTTGGCCAGTACCTAAGCTGACGCTTGGGAAGTGGCCTACGCTTTCTTTGCAAGCCAATAAATAAGAAAGAAGGCATTCAAGCCTACCTAACATTTGAGCCTCCTCATCATTGGGGTGAAATTTATAGAATTACTCTAATTGCTAATCTTTTATGTTTTTCAACTTCTGGAAATTGTTCCCTTTAAGAGAGTGACTTTGCAAACCAGCTTTCAAATAGATAGATGGATAGATAGATAGATAGATAGATAGATAGATAGATAGATAAATGGCTCGCTCCTTCTAGTCTCCTAAACATGATTTCATCTTCCAGTCATCTTTGCTGTGGGAACCTAGAGCAACCTGGCAGGCACGAGTGGTGCCCAGGAAGTAAGGGCATTCCAGAATGCAGGAGTCGCGGCTGACTGCTCCATTGACAACTTTCAACATATATTCCTTAAATAAGGCTCCTGGAGATCTGAGGGACACCCATAGGAATCGCTCAGGCTTCTGTGCTGTTTATTTCTGGGCTCTCTTAGCAGTATCCTGCAGGGTCTTCCCATAATACTTAGTCACTTAAAGTACTATGATACTGTGTTCAGAAAAGACTTCCTTTTCTGTCAGGGCTACTTATTGACTGCCACTCCGAGAAAGCCTCTTACTGATAAATCTAACACCACAATAATTCAATATTTTTCCTCCAAAACAAAGCCATCAGGATTTTATTAGAAGAAATATTTCATCTCCCCGCTCCCTCTGTTTAAACACAGCGCAGATGTAACACTCTGTGTGGGTTGTTACAAAGTCAGGGAATATAATTTCTTGATTAATTGCCATACACAGGATTCGAGTTATGTACAATTTGGGTAGTTAACCCTGGCACCTCCCAGAAGCAGTTATAGCCAGACCTTCTAAATAATCACTAAGTACATGTATGAGAAATTGCTGGGGCTGTTTAAGTGAATCAGGCCTTAAGTTCTTCCTTGGGATAGATCATGTCATTTTCTACACTCAGGAATTGCAGGGAAGAAATTCCCTTGTAAACCTCAGCTGAGGTGACTCCATTTCCCTTGCAGGCTTCAGGGAGTCTCAGGCAATATTTCTTATCTTGTGGTCTCAAAGATGGTTGGTGATTCAAAAAAATGACATCAGGAATCCAAAGACAGACCATGAGCTTAGGATTTCAATAAACACAGTGCAAGAAAAGAAAATGTGTGTTGGTTTTACAACTATTGAGAATCAAAGATCTATTCTTACTTTGTCCAGTTTAGAGTGGAACTCTCTAGCAGCCATTACAACCTGTCTACACATCTATGTCCTTAATAAGGTACGTGAATATAAACTCCAGGGGTGCCTAGACATTTATACACTGCTAAATTCTCAGCTATGGAAATCTTGTCGTATGTTTTTATTTTGCCCACTACTACAGACGATTTTGTGACAGTCCCCAAAGCTATCATTTTCAGTGTTATAATGGGTGTCTAAGACAACAGAGACAACCGCAGCTAGAATGGGGGAGTTGGTACCACGTGACTTTGACAGAGGCTCCTGCATGAGTTCCTCGAACCACCGACAGCAAACTAACAGGTAACCTTGTGTTTCCAAGATAATACTATTTGTTTCCTGGGACAGTCATAGCTGTGAAACAGGCACTTACGGTATTTCATAAACATCAAGTAACTGACACCTAGCCTTCAGGGTCCACCTCTCCCATAACCTCCTCTCGCCCAACACACACCTACAGTCGCTCTGCTTTAATGTCACAAATGTATTTTCTTAAGAGCTGATTTCTTGGGGACTTGGCCAGATAATCCTCTATAAGAAAGTTGTTGTAAATGAAGATAAAGGGAAGCTGAGATGCCTTCTCAGGTACTTGCTGACAAGCCTAGTGACCAGAGTTCCATCCCAGGAACCCACATGCAGAAGGAGAAGACCAATTTATATGAGTTGTCTCCTGACTTCCACAGGAGGGCCATTGAACACGTGAGCATACATTAAAATGTGTAATTTAAAAATGTGTGGCTGCCAGACAGAGAAAGAAAACCGCTCATTGCTACCCTGTTCTTGAATCACCTACCTCAAGGGGTCAGGTGCACTCCTGTAAAATAGGAAAAATAAGATTGACTTTTAACACAGTTTCGGTTTATATTAAGTATCTCACGAGTAAACAGTCACCGACTTTGCAGTTAAAAAAAATGTCCTTTGGAGTGAATTTGATTAAATTCTATACATGGATTTCTTCCTTTAAAATAGAAAATACCACACGGAAGTCTCCCCACAGCCCACGCTGGATTTTTGTTTGCTTTGTTGTGGGTTTGTTTCATTTTTAGTGTTTTTTTTTTTTCTTTTTACTTTCCTGTCCATTCTAGATGCACTTCTAACCATCAGACCAGAAGTCATTGGATGATGGACACTACAAGTGTCTTATTGGACACAGGCAATGAAAACAAATCACAGAAGCAGGCAGGACAAAAGGGAACCCCTAGGCTTTCCTACCATCTCTTATAATTTTCCAGTTGGCTTAACCCCTCAACATATTTAAGTAACCAACCGACATATTTATTTAACATTCGTCAGATGGACATGACAGAAACGCCATGATTTTTTCAGATGTACTTTTCTACTGAAATACTTCCTTTATGCCAGGATCCCAACAGGTTCTGAAGGTAAGTCTGCCCTTACCTGCTGTTTTGCCAGCCTCGGAGTCTTGTACAACCCAAACATGTCCATTCCGATTAATTTAAAACCCCCGACATTAAAGCAGAAATCAAATCATTCTCTCGAATCTATTTTTTACCCACAGCATAAAGGAGACTATTTTACATGTTAATAGTAATCTGATGTGGTTGTATAAATCTGATATAAATATGATCCTCTGTTTGGAAATGATGTTAATTTAGTTTAAAATGGAGATTACATTTCAACTTGCAAAGGGGCAGGGTGGAATATTAGCATCCCTGCCTGTTACATAATTTCCCTTTACACTACACAAGTGTGACTCAGAATCTTTTCTGAGCCTCTTTGTCCAAAGATTTCCCATTCTTCTCGTAAGAAAAAGAACTTCTGTATTAATGATACGTTAAGCAGGTGGAAGAAATCCTTAAAAAAAAATAAAAAGATTAACACCAACATCATAAATGCATTTTTTAAGAAACATTTCAAGTTACAACGTAATAAACTGAGCAGAATGTCCTAAGAATGTCAAACTGGGCACTGTAAAAATAAATGTTACTCCCATGGAAAAGAAAAAGTCTGCATATTTATGTAACATTCAGCAGATGGGCTTGATATTAATATAGGGTTTTCGGTTGTGCTTTTATAGCTTCTAGATTTTTCTTGCCTAACTTGGCAACCGGAGGCACCATTTGAGTTTTGGATTTGGACAATGCCGCAACAGATGTCCAGACCAATAAACTAAACTCCTTAAGGGCTCTGCTTAATTTGTGTAATTGATCAATTTTGGTTGCATAGGCCTCAGCTCACCAGCATGTAACTGCTTTCCACAAACGCTTTGCAGTTGGGATTTTGTTCCATATGTTTCAGGAGTTTATGGGCTCTCTCTTTGATAGCACTGCAAACAGAACAGGGTCTGTGGTGACACCTGTTGGCAACAAGAAAAACAATGTCACTAGTGCTCGGAATTCACAGCCTTGGCTTACTGACACTTGGGGCCAACTCCTTATGGTGGTAGTGGTGTGTGTGTGTGTGTGTGTGTGTGAGGGGTGGGTGGCTGTGCTATATGTGGATCGTCAGAGTTTTAGTGTTATCCCTAGTCTCTGGCTCCAAACGCTAGATGCACCATCTCCCGGACACATGACAACCTACAGTGTTTCCAGACTGTTTGAAATATCCCTTCCAGGGCACAGGAGAGGGATAATGTGCTGGGAGTCGGGGCTAATGTGACTCCAGGTAGGAACTCTTACAGTACAATGGATACTTCTCGAAGAGCCACAAATTAGATGGCTAAAGATTAAAAACAACAACAACAAAAAGGGGGGGGGATTGCACAGTCATAGAAGCATGAGAACCTGAGCTGGAGACCCAGACTCCATGTGGAAAATCGTAGACATGGTTATATGCATGCAGAATCCCAGTATGGGAGAAGCAGAGGCGAATTGGAAGTAGCTAACTCATCGGTCTAGATTATTACTGCTGAGCTCCAGACCAATGAGAGATGTAGTCTCAAATAAGGGGGACAACACCTGGCTGAGCCCTCAGTTACCTTCGAACCCCATCACGTCCACCCATATACCGGCACCCTTACGCATGCGTACATCCTCATATACCTCATATACAAGCTCACCTGCAAGTCTCCACATTATAAGCATGAAATAAAAACTGAAAAGAAAATAAACTTTTTCCTCACCTTAGCACGTCTCGATCTAATCACAGTGTCACAGGAAACTCGTGGCAACTTCAGCCTGGCCCAGGATACCCACGGCACGTGCTTCCGGCCACAGTCTCCTCACGGCACTGGGGTGTGTGGTAATTAAGACATGGGTTTTTGAAGCTCAACTCTAAGTGTTCATCACTCACCTATTAAACTTGCCAGAGTTGCTGTGTTAATTATCTCGTTTCCTTGATTTAGCATAATACGGCCTGCAGCCTGTGACAGAAATTAAAGGAAAGACCGGTGACCTCTTTTGTGGTTGTGCTAATAAGTACATGATAATAAATTAGTTTTCAATTTTCAGAAGACTTAACATGGTTAAAAAAAAAAAAAAGAAAAGAAAAGTGGAGCAAGAACGAGATGCACAAAGATGATACCAGATAGTGGATCAACTCTGAATTTCCTCCACGGAATTTCCCAACCAAGGACAGAGGGAAAGTTAAACAAACTGCACCGTTGCTTTGTTGGCTTGGAACGTTGCTGGTAATTGTAAAGGAGAGAGAGGCTGAGACCATCAGTGGATATTTTAACAATCTATAGAAGCCCATTCGTGCAATTCTTTCTGAGAAACAAACTGAACACAAGCACCCGTAGATACGCCATGCGCAAAAGCTTTTTTTCCCCAGGAAGACATAACGATTTGAAGTGCTTCTACTAATATGAGAATAAAAACACAGGCAAGGAAATCGCTTCCCCCAGTAGCACAGCAGTGCCGTGACTTCTTGGCGTGTTTTGTGTCTCTCTTACATCTGCTCCCTGCCTCTAACAGCTTTCTTCCTTTGGCTGGCAAAACGCAAATAAGAATGTACAGGAAGCCTGGCCCCACTCTGATGTACAATAATATTTAGCTAATTAGAAGAATCCTCCAGCTCATTACGCTAGACAGTAAGAAGGAAGACACCACATGAAAGCATGACACTTGCTGAGCCCTAGGATGGTGTCAAAGCTGAACTGGCATCACTTTCTCCCATTTCTCTATAAACTTGGTCCGAGTGCAATTTCATTCCTTTTTCCCAATTGGGTTTCACTTTGAGAAGCGATTGCTTGAACACTGTGCCATCTTCTGGCCAGATGGTGAACTGCAGGTTATTAAGGCTGACAACAACTGCCTTCGGATATAAATTATGATTTTAAGAGAGCATATTAGCTACATCCGAAATACAGGATATGTTCTTTCTGATCAACTTCGATGGGCCAGTGTCTTAGTAAAGTACTTTTCTTTGCCAAATGTTCAATTAATTTTTAAAACACACAACTATCTGTCAGAAGCCACATAGATAATTGTTTGTCACTTGGAACTAGAGCCCAAACAAGTAGGGGAAGTTCTCTGACCTTCTGAGATCTTAAAACCTAGTCATATAATTATAAAATGTGAAGTATATGAAATCCGAACAATACAGATACGGAGTATAAAAGGCATTTGTGACAAAAAAAAAAAAAAAAAAAAAAAACACAAGGATCTTGTAGGGAAGATGTCTTTTGCAAGGGGCTTTGAATGACAACAGAAATATGCTCAAGGTGTGCTGAATGCTGAGAACCTTGCAGACAACACCTTAACTGCCCCTCGAAGCAACCACATTTTGCCAATACACGTCCTGCAAGGGAGATGAAGAGGCTAACACTCAGGCTGTGCTCTGAACCAACTGTGGGCTGTACCCCCATGACAGGAGTCAGATTCACAGACAAGAAGACAGATGAGAAGTAGAGTCTTCAAAAGGATAGAGGTGGATGTGTCCTGGCAGTCTAGAATTTCTATTAAGAGGCATTTTTAAAGGAAAATCTGTCTGAGGGAAGTGTGATTGATCGGACTCGGATATGGCTCACGTGTGCCCCCTAATGTCCACGTCCTCTAAACTTGGTCCTTTATGTGGAGGTACTGAAAGGTCTGGTAACTTGTGACAGCTAGTCTTGGTTGTCAACTTGGCTACATCTGGAATTAACTAAAACCTAGGTGGCTGGGCACACCTGTAGGGATTTTTTTTCCTTAATAAAATCATTCAAAATGGGAAGATCCACATTTATTTTGACTTTTCTGAGGTGAGAATGGCCATCTCTCACCTTGGCCATTCCTTCTGATGGCATGGAAGGACATGAAAGAAGAGAGCTTTGGCTCTTTGCCTGCTTGGTCTAGCTCTCTTGGCCAAGTCCTGCACTGGTGTTAGTAGAAATAGAATTTCTACTTCTTTGGAATTCTGGCATATCCTGAAGACCAGCTGGAATATCCAGCCTCATGAACTAGACAACTAGTGGATTCTTGGAACTTTGAAGACAGCCATTGCAGGACTAGCTAGACCACAGCCTGTAAGATATTCTAATAATTTACCCACTCTATCCAGATATAGACAGAGATGATATAGATAGATTCAATCTATAAGTTCTATTCCTCTAGAGAACAGTGACTAATAAAGACCTTTAAAGATGTAGAACTAGTTTAAGGCAAATATGTCACTTAGGAGTCACCCATGGAAGGGATTGATGTAGTTCTCATAAGACCTCAGTTAGTTCTTTTGAGAGTGAGTTGTTATTAAAAAATAAATAAATAAAACCCAGACCTTTAGGTTTTGTGTTTGTTTGTTTGTTTATTTGTTTGTTTGTTTTCGTGTCACTGAAGGTCCTTTACGGGGCAAACAGGTGATCTGGGACTTTCGATCTCCAAAACTATAGGCTTAAAAAAAATACAGAACCTCAGGTAATTTGTTATAGCAACATGGAACAGACCAATACAGTGCTAACCAACTCGACTTGTGGCTGTGTTTCTGGAGGAAGTCCACTGATCTGAACTTGATAAAGGAAGAGAACTGATGAGCATCATGAGAAGGGCTAACTGCCAAGGTACTCGTGGCTGCTGCCACTGGGACTATGTACTTAATACATTAAAGAAGAACAAGAAACCCTATGAAAGTGTCTTCATGGTTCAAGGCAATCACAGGAAACCCATCTGAAGGCAGGTTGGACAAAAAGCACACACACACACACACACACACACACACACAGAAATGTTCACAAAGTTGCCTTGAGTGGGGAGATACAGTTCATGTAGAATTATGATCCTATGCAGACACTGTAGAAAAGTTCATCTGTTCTCAAAGAGAGGGGAGAAGGAAAGGCAGGAAGAAGCAGGGAGATAAAAGTTCTGCTGCTAATGAAGACATTTG
Organism: Mus minutoides; assembly: GCA_902729485.2. NCBI lineage: Eukaryota > Metazoa > Chordata > Mammalia > Rodentia > Muridae > Mus > Mus minutoides. The sequence goes on from CACVCL010016905.1 coordinate 43,988, forward strand.
TCAAGGAGAAGGAATGAGAAGAGTCACGGTGGGAAAGCAATACAAAGAACATGGTGGGGCAGGGGCAGAAGCTGAAGTTCCTGGTAAAGGATAAAGAACTTCCAGGTAGTTCTGTGCTTTTGCTTAAGGGAAAATTCACACACGGAGACAGAGAAAGCAGGAGATGAAGTGAAAGTTTCAGAAATAAGAGAAAATAACACACTTTAGGGACAGTATGTTCCAGAAGCTATGGCAGAATATCCAACTTGCAACTGGAGTTGACACAGATTGCTTTGGAGCAGGGGGTGGGGAGGGGTTTATGCCTGAAGTCACAGATGTCTAAGTCATTAACACTGGAGCCAGGAAGGAAGGCATATGAATTATTAGGAAGAAACCGGGCAAGAAAACAGGGCTTGGAACAGAAAAGATACTAGAGAGGACAGAAAATCAAAATGGCCGATGTGTACTATGGGACTGCATCACTGAGAACATATTTTCTTTGTATCTGACATTTATGTATTCAGTATCCACTGTGTGTCAGGCACAGTTTTAGGGTTGTAGCTAAGACATAGAGACAGCTTAAGTCTGTTTCCTCACTGGGCTTAGGTTTTAAGAGAACGGAGAAAGATAATAAAGAAAAGAGTACATTAAGTGCAGCCATACAGACTTGCAAGTGTGGCCAAGGGCTTCAAGCGCTCTATATTGCCCGGGTTGAGTTTAAACTTCCAATCCTCCTGCTTCTACCACCCATGTGCTAGAAACATAAGCATGTGCTACCATGCCTGGTTTGGACAGTGCCAGGTATTGAACCTAAGACCTTGTGCATGCTGAGTGATACTCTACCAACTGAGCAGCACCCCGTGCCCTTTGGCTGTTTCTGGAATACACAGTGTGTGATCTCCTGTGGTTTCCTCTAACACGATGTCAGGTGATACTTCTTGTAGTGTGGGAAATCAATCAGACTCAGGAAGACGAGCATGGCTAGCACAGGGACTGTCTTCGATGCAGAGGTCAGAGCAAGCTACTAGCACAAGCCTGGGCAAAGGCCTCAGTGGGAAGGGGGGAGGGGGGGCATGTGCGCTGAATGTGTAAACATCACTCATCCTTTCCGGGGGGCGGGGGGGGGGAAGATGAAGTCATAGGACTGAGGCTGGTGGCAGAATCAAGCGCAAATCCGCCAAGGTAAAAGATATCTGCCCAGCAAGAGCAGTGGGCCATCCTGTGGGGGAAAGACACCCCGGAGGAGGCTCACTCAGGTGGGCAGAGTGTGGCCACGGCAGAAAAGGATAGAGCCAGCTTCAAAAAGATTCTCTTCACAGGACTAGAAATGAGAGTCCAGGGAGACAAGACTGCTCAGGCTGAAAAGCACCCTCCTCACAAGCAAGAGCCTGGCTTGGGTCCCCTAAAATGTCTTGGGTCCCCTGAAATGTCTTGGGTCCCCTGAAATGTCTTTTGTGGTGACTTGTCTGTGCAATCCCAGGGTCCTGGAGATGCAGCCAGGTGGATCCCTGGGGTCACTGGTCAACCAGCGGTTCTAACCTAACTGATGTGCTCTAGACCAACAAAAGAAGGTCTGACACTGGTATCTGAATTGTTTGTCCCCTGACATATTCTCTCTCTCTCTCTCTCTCTCTCTCTCTCTCTCTCTCTCTCTCTCTCTTCCTCTCTCTCCCTCTCTCCCTCTCACTCCCTCTCTCCCTCTGTGTATATGTGTGTTTGTCCATCTGTCTGTGTCTTTGTCTCTGTGTCTCTGTCTGACTTTGCCATCTCTCTCTGTGTGTCTCTGTCTGTCTGTCTGTCTGTTTGTCTGTCTGTCTGTCTGTCTGTGTCTCTCTGTGTGTATGTGTCTGTCTGCCCAGCTCTCTGTCTCTGTCTGCCAATGTCTCTGTCTCTCTGTTTATGTTTCTGTCTCTCTCTGTCTCTTTCTCACTTTCTCTCTCTCTCCTTAAAAAAAAAAAAAAGTGTAAATGCCCAGCCCAGCCCAGGCACTTTAAATTAAAACTACAGACAGGTAAGGAAATGAGTGAGAAGGGCTGGCCAGATGGAACTGAGACAAGCTGGGGGCACCCTGCCGTGTCCACGGGGCATCACTGGGCTTTAACTTAGATGCTAAATGTAGGAGCTCTCTGATAGTGCAAGACAAGCTAAAAGAGGGCTTCTCCAGGCTGACTCTCGGTGTGTATGCTGTTAGAAATTGGAAAGAATTTTAACATGCTCCGTGGGCCAAGGAAAACACATCTGCAGTCCAGATGTGGCCTGTGTGGTGCCAGTTTGGGACCTCTGGCTTAGAAGGAAGATGTTAGAACAGTCTCGACACTTGGTCATGGCTCTGAGCTACTGATTTCCCGTCACATTCTTCTCTAAAGGCCACCTGGAGATCTTGCCTAGCCAGAATGCCTACCTCCCCCCAGACCCCTCTGGCTACCATGCCTTGCCTTCCTGAGTGCTGGGGGCTGTAACTCAAGTTCTCACCTCTTCATAGTGTAACAACCCCCTCTAATGCGCTCTCTCTCTCTCTCTCTCTCTCTCTCTCTCTCTCTCTCTCTCTCTCTCTCTCTCTCGCAGGCTTCTGGACACTTCCTATGGTGCATTTCTTTCCATTTACCTCAGTCTCTGGACAGAAATATTTGAACGGCTTTCTCACTGGCTGTGAAGTCCAAAAACTCCATCTGACCCGAATTCATAAGCTTCCCAGATATACTCACCCAAGAACATCATTTCTCTGTGGACAAATTGTCTGTACATGCCTGACAATCTGTGGGTATGGAATACTCCATGTACATAACTCATGCCTTTTCTCATGTAGCTCACACTTCCTTAACCACCCCCCCAAGGAGCTCTGGGAGCAGCTAACTCTGCCTGTAGTCTATCCTACGCATGGGTGAATGAATGCCTAGCAGTATCCCTGAACTCTGCCCACTAAGGCCCTCATCATCTATTGTAACACAAAACAGAATGTAAGGGAAACGGTTGATTCCTCATAGTATTTTCCCCAGAATAACCTTCCATTAACTCCAACTCTATTTGTCCATAAATGGTAGTAAAGAATGTCAAGAAAGCAGGTGGGTAGATGAAGGAAAATTATTTGTGGAGCTGGAGAGAGAACTCAGTTTGTAAAGTGCTTGCAGTGCAGACATAAGACCCTACACTCTGTATTCAGGACCTGCATTGTGGTCACACCTGAATCCTCAGTGGTGTAGAGATGGAGACAAGTAGATCCTGAGGGTTGGGTAGCCAGCCATGATAGCCTGATGGGTAAATGCCAGACCAATGACAGAGGATCAAAGAAGGCACAGTAGCTGATTTCAGAGAAACAATACCTTAGATTTACTCCTTTCCTCCAAAAACACATTGTACATACATGTGTATGCATATGCATATGTCCACAGACACACACATACACCCAAACACACATAGATATGCACACATGCAAATAAATAAAGTTGTTGTAATTAATAGTTAATGTGTATAAAAGTTAAGGAGCTGGAAATCACGATTCACCCATCCCTTGACTTTCTCATATTCACTAACGAATACTTCCAGAGAGCCACGTTGTCTCCTGACACAAGGTGAGGGGAAGTTTCCCCTGTTCTGAACTCTCGGACTATGGACTTTACAAAAAGGCTAAATTGTTAATTCCCTTTTGGTGCCACACTCTATGAAGGCATAGAGTTCATGTGGCACCATGGTAAGTGTATCCACAACTCCCAATCTCTTCATAGGGTGATTCTCCCATATCAAATTACCAGCAAACTCCATTCTTCTCCTTCTTTAAGATACAGCTCAAGACCGATGACATCCCTGGCCTATGGTACCATCTGACAATGGTCTTCCTTTTCTGTAGCTCTCTATATAGAACTCTGAATTGCCAAGATTTCCCATACAGCAGATCTCCATCACCACTGAAATTCTAGATCTCTAAGAGCGTCTGAATTTCACTGTTTTGGTTACTCTTAAAAATGATAATCCGGCCAGGCATGGTGGCACACGCCTTTAATCCCAGCACTTGGGAGGCAGAGGCAGGTGGATTTCTGAGTTTGAGGCCAGTCTGGACTACAAAGTGAGTTCTATGACAGCCAGGGCTATAAAGAGAAACCCTGTCTAGAACCCTCCCCCCCAAAAAATGATAATCCTAAGTATCTAAATGATTATCCTAAGTATCTATTGGCTATGTAAATAAAGTCATGGTATTCACTTCCACAACTACAAAGTTTTTCATGAGCACACCCAGACTTGTGTGGCTCTGATGGCTGAAGCTGTGGGTCAAACTGAACGAAAGAATACCCAGGTAGCTGACAACATGTTCTTTCCGAGTATCTGCATGAAGAGGAACACTCTAAAACATTTATGTTGGTGTTCTTCTCACCACTGAGATCAAACATGTGACACACGTGGCCCTATATTCAAACACTCTGCCTGCACTACATAATCTGCTCCTGGTGACTCCTGTTCATATCCCAGCACTTGGATGGTGAATTCAGGACGTTTAGAAGTTCAGAGTCAACCTAGTCTACAGAAAGAGCTTGAGGCCCTTCTTGCATGCATTGGCAACCTCACTGAGCTCTATGAAACATACTTTTTTCTGTGTTGTCTACTTTCCTTTCCATAAAACAAATGCTTTACCTTTGGGTTAACAAGACTCAGGTTGTTTAATGTCCTATCCACAGTCATTCAGATTTATCTTATGTCTTTGAATACTCAGTGATACTACTGTTGGAGGCTGTGGAGCTTTAAGATAGTATTTCTCACCCTTCCTCATGCTGCTACCCTTTTATACAGTTCCTCATGTGGTGGTGAGCCCAACCATGAAATTATTTTTATTGCTACTTTATAACTGTAATTTTGCTGCTCTTATGAATAGTAATGTAAATATCTGATATGCAGGATATCTGATATGAAACCCCTGTGAAAGGGTCATTCTATACCCCAAAGTGGTCATAACCCACAGGCTAAGAACCATTGCTTTAAGAGGCAAAGCCTGACTAGAAGAAGTAGGTCACTGGGGCAGACTTAAAAATCATAACCACCAAAGTCCTTGCCCATAAACCTCTGAGTTAAAACATGCTTGCCTTCCTTCAAGTTGCTGGGGAAAACATTTCCCATTCAAACTCTAACACCACAGATACTACTGAGGGCCTGAGGACAAATTGAGAAAAAGGACAGACTAACTCTCTCTTCTTGAGCTGGGACATCCAACTCCCACAGTGTGTCTCATTCTCTGGTCTCCAGACTCAGCATGGGATGTGTGGCTTCACCATCCTCATTGTGTTGAGTTGGAAGTCAGATGAGAACATCTGCTTTCCCAGGTCTCCAACTTGTAGAGGACCCATTGTCCACTTCTCGGACTTATCAAGAATGTGAGCCAGTAATTCGTATAAAATCTTCTTCATAAACTTATGTGTACCTATATCTATATCTCTCTATGTATTCCCAAATGGTTCTGTGTTCCTAGATAACCCCAACTTATAAAATAGGCAAATTTAGAACGGATGGTTACTCTCTAAAACGATCACCTCACATTTTCTTCCTATATTTTAAAACTAAATTCCCATTGATTCAAGTACAAATGTCATTTATTTTGTAAGAAGTATGTATGCCACTTACATACTAAGTAGAGGAGGTTTCTGGTTAATGCATATCTTTATTAACATACAAGCTTGTGGTCTCATGGAATGAGTTTTTCATTAGAAGTTGGAGAGCAAACTTGGCCTGAGCTTGAGGACTGACTTCCAGTAAATTGAGGCAACTCCAATATCCTCCTTCATCTCTCCAATTTATACAGTAGGTATCTGAGTCGGAGTCATGAGAGTTTCCCCAGAGTTAGGGGTTGGAGTCTTCAAAAGAAGATTTAAACCTGTAGCCCATGGCATGACAGCTGTGTGCCCTGAGACATTTCAGCCATCATGTCATCTCTTTGCCTTGGTGTCTGTTTCTGGTCATAAAATGGAATGAAAAGTAAGATCTTCTTTTCTTTGAGACTTAATACAGTGGTGTATATAGTCACTAACAAGTTGCAAGTGTCTGACGCATGCAGGCCACTCCACAGAGAAACAAGGAGCCTGCAATTATGAAAGAGATAAAAAGTGTTTCTTAGAGATGGTCTGTTTCACAACCCTACTTACCCTTGGAAATTTGACTGAGAACAGCAACAACTGCCTGACATGCATTTAAACAGCATTCTTTCTTCCCTCCGGACTCAAGGTCACAAAGTCAGCATAGGGTTTTATGGAGCAAAACTAGGATTGGGCCCAGGACATGTATTGTAATATTTCAAAGGTATAAACCTGTAATTTTCCCCCACAGCTTCATGAAACCTCTTTGGATTTTTAGGAGCCCTTTCTATTAAATCTGGAGGTTTTGTTGGGAATATCCCAATCTGTTCCAAATTAATTGAAATTTTACTACATTAAAACGAAGGTAAAGTGGACTCTAAGTTCAACAGGACAGCGAAACTGAAAAAGACCTTCACACCGGCCCTGGGGCTGAGAAGGTCATCATCCACATTCAGTCATCATAGTATGATGCTTCTTTTTTTGCTTCAGAAAATGGGGTTGGAAGAATGAAGCTGTTCACATCTGTTTCCCTCAAAGACACCTCAGTACAGTGTAGGCTGGCAGTACCTCATCATTGGGATGCATCTCTCACTCTTCCTTGGCTTTCCAGAGGCTCAATTAGATACAATTTAAATCCACCCATAGAGGGTATCTTTCTTAAATGAAGAGACATTTTGACTACTTCAGACCCAAGATCCTTTTCAAAATATGCATATTTTATTCATTCAACAAATATTTTTATTCAGCAAATATTATAAATAAATGTCTTAGATTCCCCTTTCATTCTTAGGTCTGGAACTTTTTTTTTGACATTGAATAGATTTTACTCTTAACTTGCCCATCCATAAAGCTGAGATAATGACAACATTTGCCCACCACATGAGGGAATTATAAAAATTAATTGAAATCTTCGAAGAAACATAGTAGCCACACAACAGCATTCTACATTTCTGCATGACCTGGGTATGAATGAATATTGATTTAAAATGACAAATTCTCCAATTTATTGAATACTAGAGTTACACACACACACACATACACACACACACTCCCAGCCGTATACATATGTATATGCATATGTATGGCTTGGCATTTACACGAATGTGTGATTTCAGGAGCAAATCGTCCAGAGTAAAAATTAGCTGAAGCTCCCCCCCCCCCAAGGGAAATAATTTTGTATTCATGTTCAGTTATTTTCAAAAGACTCTGATGCTGTTCTTTCAAAATCGAATGTCCTCAAACACTGCAAAGACAATTCTTCATTGAATTGCATTTGCCGGAGACAGCGTCTCAGTATTGTGTGAGAAGCCCTCAAGAACAAGCTAGCAGTGTTTTACTGTGTACATTCTTTTTACATAAAAGAAAACTACTCCACCCTTCTCAGATGATATGACTTTAAAAAAGAAGATAATTCCTCAAAAAGAGAGGATGGGATACAAACATAAAACAGGTGTATTTAAAACACTTGAGCCTTTAGATTCTCTGCCCAGGCTTCTTCTAAGGGTTTGTGGAGATGGGTAAAATACTGGCTGTCTAAACATGAAGACCTAGGTCCATATCACTAGGACCACACAAAGACAATGGCAGTAGTGTGCATGTGTAGAAGGAGAGATGGGACACGGAGACAGGAGAAGCCCATAAGCTCACATGCCAGCTACTTTATTATGTCCAACATAGAACAACAAGACCCTGCCTCAAACAAGAAAGATGGCATGGACCAATGGCTGAGGTTGCCCTCTGAATTACACACACACCCATACACACACACACACACACACACACACACAAGAGTATGCACACAGCTACACTCCCCTATACAAATGTGCACACAAACACACATACTATACCTACACACAGACAGATTCCAAAAGAGATTTTTAAAACATCTAGAAAACTCATACTGACTTGGCTAAAATCAGGTCAGGTCACTGTGTGACAAAGCCACTATAAGGCAAAGGACTGATTAGCTGTAGAAATGTTCAGGTTTCCATGGCTAACTGTCACATACACAGCCCTGCCTGCTTCCTACATGACACAAATGACATATGACTTAGAGATAAATGCCTACTCTGGATGCAGCTATTTTCATAGCTGATTAGTTGACTAAATTCCATAGTAGCTTTAAAGTAGTTTATTTATATACATTTGGGCTTTTATTCCAGAATAGTGCCAGTTAAATTTGGCATCAAAATCCAGCCTTCTGCCAAAGGAGAAGTCTATGCTGTTGACAGGACTGACTGCACAGTACTGGGCTAGGACTACAAGGGGCAGGAAATGTGGGTGAGGGCTGTTTATTACGTAGCACAAATGAGAGTCTTTTGTTAATTTAAACAGCACTGTAGCTTAACGCCTAATAAAAGTGTTAGATGTGAAATATAAACATTTTATGGGTACACTATGAATTTTAATGTTATTTAACTTTACTTTGTTAAATCATTTTCCACCTAGACAGTATATTTCCATTAACATTTTTAATGAAGAGTCAGAACGAGAGAAAGCACGGGTAAAAAAGCAAATGGATCCTATAAAGCAGGAAAGGAGTACGCATTCTTTAAAGAGACCTGTACAAAGAGGGAGCAAAAACAGCCCGTGAGCTACCATAACAAGCAGGTAAGAAACACGGGTATTAGGAAGCCTCAAATCTTTGCTTCCATGGTTAAAAGTCTCAGTCTTAATTGTCCCTCATTAACTAGAAGGGCAGGCTTTTGTCTGTTTTGTGCCTTACCAGGTCCTTGGGGTAGAACCACATCTTTCATACTATGAGGTCAACTTCACTGAATAAAGGAGCATAGGCAGGTTGGCTGGGCTCACACCTTGACACATCCAGAATCTGTGATTTAAAAAGCAAAAGCAATTATTCCAAACACCTCTTCTTTCATTCCTTGGAGGTTTAACAAGGACAGGAGTAAATGGGACCCTGGCCCAGTCGGCACAGACCCTGAAGACTCCCAAAGGCTCACTGGGAGAATACTTCTTCCTCTCTCAAAAGCAAAACATTGTTTTTAGCAAGAAAAGAAATGTGGCATAATAGGGAATGGAGAAGGGTTTGTTGCCCGACTAAAGAAACCAGGAGGGAAACCTTGCCAGTTGGGAAAAGCTCAGGGAGCATCTCCAGCAAGGTTTCCTGTGTATTCACTGGCCTCTGGGAGAGCAAACCCCCACTGTCTCTACAGATCTCAGAGTTCAGAGAAGGCAATGCCTAGGTTGGCTCAGATCCTAAAAGGAAAAAGATTAAAAAAAAAAAAAACTGGTAAGATGACAACCATGTGGAAAGCAGTCGCCCCCCTTTTCAACTCCTGACAGGTAAAGAATTTATGCAAAATTCCACCTGCCTTAAGAAAGACAACAGTGGGTCATAGGAGATAATGTCTTAGAAAAGTCACTGAAATCTGTGGGAACTTTATAGGAAGAGAGAATAATTACTTTGGAAGGTTGAAAGCTCACTGGATAGAGGACTAGATACTTAAAATTTTACAGAGTGAGTGGGTAAACATGTACGAACTTGTTCGAGAAAATTCCAAACTGTAGAGTGAGAGGCGGGTCTCAGCTTTCTGGTGATATACTTGTGACAAACATTTTAAAAGGCTATAAGCAAATAGAGCAGAAGCAACAAACATAAGTAGATTGGGAAGTGCATAGAAAATTCATGGATTAGAGAGAACACCAGTAGCCTGAGGTAAAAACAAGCATTGTTTGTTTGTTTTCTTAAAAGAATTTGTTATAGAAGCATAAAAGTTATACAAATTTAAATATGCATGTATTCATCCATCAGCAAGCTTCCGTGGTTATCCACCAACACCCAATACTGTTTTATTCAGACTCCTTATTTCACTTATGTCAGATTTTCTCACTTCAGCCCCAGGATCATTCGGGAAGCAGACTTCAAAAACTAAGCCATTTTTCTTGTAAAGATTTCCACGACTATTTCAAACATAAGGGTATTTTTGAAAACATAACCACAATATCAATAACTAATAAAAACTAATAGTAACTCTTGGACAGCATTGAATACCCAAATTTCAGTGTCAAAGTTTCCTGGCAGGTGACAGAGAGTGGTTTGAGAATTAAGAATTCAGGGTGTGTTGGTAATGGGAGATATTTCAACTTAAATCCAGTCTATCTGAATTGTCTTAGAAAATCAGAATAATCTATTAACTCTACAAACATATTCCTGAGGCATAAGATTGGGCATGAAGGGAAGGTCTGTTTCTGAGGCTAGCTGGATGGTTGGTCACATGCTCTCTGACTCCCTTCTTCCTGTTATCCTACTCATTACACTCCCCATCTGGCTACATTACCTTCCTGATTTCAGGACACAACTGAGCTAACACAAGTTTTGAAGGACTGGGAGCCATCCGTTCACTTTGGGGGTTCATGTCATAAACCACAAATATCACCATGATGCAGCCCTGCAAAATGAATGAGTCTCAGGCCCATCAGAAAGCTATAGCCCTGAAGACAAAAATGGTCAGGCTTGAAGGTCAACCCAAGGACAGAACAAGAGAGGGTGCAAAATCAACAGACAGCAGAGCCAAGGCGGAGCGATGGAGGTGTTGCAAGGCATGAGTTTATTTGATTAATTCAAGAATTATTTGGAAAACCAAGTTATGTGCTGGACTCTTTTCTTTGCTGTATGGCATTCCAAGATCCAGAGATGGGTAATGTTGCTTTTCAAGGAGTGAAAGCCAAGTTCAACACTACATAAAGCCTCCTCTCCTCCCTGCTCCCTTGTCACTCTTGAAACACGAGAATGTGAGCACAGTAGGTTAAATTAAAAGTGCAGGGGCTGGGGAGGGGGGGTTAATTCGCTTAAAATTAAAACTAAAATTAAAACTGAAACCGAGGTTTCTTATAGCCACCACTACCTATTGTCAGTCGGCGTCCTTGCAGACACTACAGGAATGTTACAAACTCAGTGGAAGGGAAAAAAAAAAAAAGAAAGAAAGAAAGTGGTGTGTGTTTCACAATGAGGTCCTATTGAAAACAAAATAACCTGAATTTTGAGGCTGGAGAAGAAAAGTAAAAGAACTGTACAACTTGTTTGTTACACATACAATAAAGTAAAAACTAGAGGCAATGGGTATAAAATGTTAAACATTAGCCAGGCGTGGTGGCGCACGCCTTTAATCCCAGCACTTGGGAGGCAGAGGCAGGCGGATTTCTGAGTTCGAGGCCAGCCTGGTCTACAAAGCTAGTTCCAGGACAGCCAGGGCTATACAGAGAAACCCTGTCTAGAAAAACAAAAAAAAAACAAAAACAAAAAAACAAAAAAACAAAAAAACAAAAAAAAGTTAAACATTTACTTCACATGATATTTTCCTGTACTCTGGTATTAATGGGTAATAATAAGTAGTGTGCCATATCCTACACATACCTAGACTGGGAAATTTGACTTCTAGTCTAAAGACATACACCTTGGTATGCATGGCTCCCATTAGCAGTAATCATATCTGAGGGAATGCACAAGGACAACAGCAGAGACATCTAGAAATGTGGCATAATAGGGAATGGAGAAGGGTTTGTTGCCCTGCAAAGAAGGGAACTGATTCCATTAAGTTTCCAAAATAAAGTTGGGAGATGGCTCAGTTGGTGAAAGCCACACCTACCAGCTGGTCTTCCATCCTACCCAGGACCGCAATGTAGAAGGAGGGAAGGACTTCCTTATGCTGTCCTCTAACATTTACAATACCATATGGCAAACACACACACACACACACACACTAGCGGTTGCACATGCGCACGCATCCACCCACACACACAAGAGCATGTGTGTGTATATGATGTATATGAATATGACACATGTATACATGATGTATAATTAATTTTTAATTGCAATATAATGTGCAACCAAGATGTAGGGAATTTGAGTGTGCAAATGATCAAGTAGGAAATGACTTAGGAAACTGCCAAATGTCAGTCCCCCATGTACGTTGTAAAGCCATGGCACTCTACGCTAACCTCGACCAAGGAAATCAGCCTTCCACCTGAAAACCCACCATGGCTAACTCGATAGCTGGGAGCTACCTTGTCATTCTATGATTTCCCTGAATTCATTCTAGTGTCCTAAAGAAGATTTGTGACCTCAAAGGCCAGCACACCAGCCCCAGGTCAAAGCAACCCCGATGACCCAGACAGGAAGATCCGGGAAAGGCCGTGGGCTCTCCCTAATGAGCCAGTGGAGAACTACAGCTTCAAGGACTATATGACTTCACATTCTTCTGCTTTTCCCTAAGAAGGAATACATGTCTGAATATATATAAACTATGACATGCTAAGCATGAAAAAGAGGGAAGTGGCAGCGTGTTCTTACTACCTTAAAATAATGTCCACTAACATCGCAGGGCATGAATAGCAGTTTAAGACCGAGATCCTGCAACTCCTGTAATGGTGTGGTCCTCGGTGATACTTAGAAAGCTCTGAAAAGATTGTTTTAAACCGTGTCTTTCAATTCATGGGTTGGGGTAGAAATCCTACTGGCATTAGTGAACAGAGGCCAGAGGTGATGTAGGATGCCTCTCCCAAACCAATAGAGAATCCAGCCCAAATGTGGCAAGACTAAAGTCCCCTCTCAAATATAGTCATATGTGTGCATGTAACATCAATATAGCATTGCTTCCAGGATTCTATTCTAAACCATCCTCCACCAAATTCTACTAAGTGGGATAAGATTTCCCCATTCTCATGTTTACACCAATAGCCGGTGACATCATAATAGCCTATGTAAAATTTGCAAATAAAGTTTAGTGATGAAATTATAAAGCATTTCTTGTGTATATTTAGTAGGGCAAATGTTAATAACAACTTCTTTTATAACTTCAGCAAGCTGGAAACAGGAGTGGGCAATGGGAGGTTGGAAAGTTATTGCTCCAACAGACTCCAGATTCTTCATCATTTATTCCTATAAAATACATAGCTTGACACTGCAATGGGTCATATGGATGTAAGACTGACCATCTAGAGTATGAAACACACTGTGTCCTTGTTAAAGTAAGAATATTATTTTGAGTAAAAATTTATTCATGCTTTTTTGTATGAATAAGTAGGATTAGGAAAATTAGTCATATACTTTGACTTCTCTTAAATAAAATTAAATACGGCCTTTTTATAAAGCTAGGAAATTTAAACCCCACCAAAAGGAATGCAATGGTTACTTTAATTAAAATGGAATGAGGTCAAATGGGGAAAGAATTCAACAATTTTTTAACCCTAAGAGCACTATACAAAAAGACTCCCATTAAATAGAATTATAGTAGTCATAATCAGGCCTGTTATCTTATTTTCATTTAGTAATATCTAAGGTATGTGTGAATATATCATATATTTATATGCCCATAAATATAATTCTAAGCAACCCTTTTAAGAGCACAAACGCATGTCCTTTTATGCATGTTGTGAATCCTCTATCATAAATCTTTTATTACTGATCATCTTTTATTAAGATAAACAATGTGCTCTGAGAATCTTTACCACTAAATGCTTGAAGATGTCTTCAATTAGTTGGAAGGGTGTGAGAAGTCAAATTAGAAAGTCAACATAAAGATTCATACGGCCACACTGTTCCCCAATATACTTTACTGGGAGAAGAAATTGAATTCACCTTGAATTCTTGCTGTTTAATGTTGTCTAATACTCGCCTCTATCCCTTCAAAGTGTCCCTCTGTGGTTCCTGGTGAGGAAATCTGCTCCAAGCCATAGCCTGTGTCAAACTGCGTTACCTGCCTGACTTCTTGGTTTTAATCCCAGATCCCTGGACCACCATTTGGCTTGAAGTTTGGAAAGATAGACCATAGCAATCTGGCTTGAGTATAAAGAGAGTCCCAATGTGCATTCATCTCTCCTTATACGCATCTTAAGCCGTATCTACTTGTGGTAATTCAGTCAACAGCTGTGATAAACTTTTTAATATTTTATTCCTGGGCTAGGGATGTAACTTAGTGGTAAGAGCATCTGCCTCACGAGAATGAGGCTCTGAGTGCCACCAGATGATGATGATGATCATGATGATCATGATGATGATGACAACAACGGTGGCGGCAGAGGAGGCGGCAGCAGTGGCGGTGGCAGTGGTGGTGGTAGTGGTAACTACGATGATGGCGATGATAGTGTCAGAGATGGTGATGGTGGTGGTGATGATAATGATGATAGTGATGTTTCCAAGCACCTAATATGTGGCTCTTCCTTCTGACATTCAGTAAACATTCACAAATACAGGCATCATATCGAGTGCTAAGCTTCACTCTTCTGTCCCTAAATAACCAAATCAGGGTTGCCATTTCTCTTCTTAGTGCTGTTACACTACACAGAAGACGATGGAAATAGATGGCCAGCCATTCCCCTGTTCTTAGCAGTGGCAGATGGTCAGAAATAACTATATTTTATTCTTTAAAAATAACTACAGTAGATTGACTCATGCCTGGAAGTGTGTCATTTCTACAGAACCCAAAATAAATAGTCAAAGGTACTAACCAAGTAAGAAGAGGTTTCAGCCTATGATGCCAGGGTCCCGCAGTTCTCATCTCTGACCACTAGGGCATCGTTTCTCTTCAGAGGGAGAATTAGCTAAATGTTGCTGCCTCTAGGCTATAACATCTTTCCATGTGTGAATTTATTCTTTCCCTCCTTGCTGGCAATTTTTACTTTTCCAGCTTGGCATATAGAATCTCTCAAGTCTCCCTGGAAGGTGACTCATATTTAAATATGAATGGAGCAGCTGGCTTCTGTTATCCTAAAGGGTTACATGATGTCATTGCACGTTTTTCAGTTGAGGTAAAAACAAGCTGCTCACTTCACACATCGCTCCCAGTAACATGCACTTCTCTAAGGTCACAGGGACTTGTAAAGCGTCTGAAATTTTTCCAGTTTTAAAAATTAAGAGCAATGTTCTGTTGCTTAGCAATTCAACAGCAGCAACCAAAAGTTCCCGGAATGACCTGCGGTGCTGTTAGAAATTTAGTTCTAAAACACTGATGCCTTACAATGAGGGCAGTGCAAACAGTGATAATAAATGCTAGCTGATATGGTTCAACTAGTGACCGTATCCCAGACAGGTCCAACTGCTCTGTTGTAGCAGCCTGTGTATGAGCACCACAGTTAGACACACACACACACACACACACACACACACACACATGCACACGCACCTGCAAGCACACACACATACATACACACATGCATGCACATACATACACACGCATACACATAGACACACACAGATACATAGACAAACACGAACATGCATGCCTGCATACACACATGCATGTATATAAACATGCACACACATGCATAGACACACATACACAGACACACACATGCATACAAACATACATACGTGCACACACACAAACACACACATGTACACACTTGCACATACACATGCACACACAAAGATAAAAACATGCAGGCATACACACAGACAAGCATGCACCCACTCACACACACAGACATACATACACAAACATGCACATGCATGTGCACACACATGTACACACACACACACACACACGCGCGCGCACACACACACATTGCAGCACATTACAGCAGCAGCTCTTGCTAAGTGCCCAGTGCTTGATTGGAGAATAATGGGGCTGAAGAGATAGATACCCAGGAGTAAAGAGCACTGGTTACTATTCCAAAGGATACATATTTGATCCCTAGCACCCACACAACAACTCACAACCTTTTTAAATTCCAGGTTCAGGGGATTTGGCACCCTCTACTAGCTTCCCTGGGTACCAGTCACACAAGTGGTGCCCAGACATGCATGCAGGCAAAATACCCATGCACATAGAATAAAAGTTAAAAATGAGCATAAGCAAATAGGTTATGTTGTTTTCTTTGAAATTCTGTGCATGGTAGACACACCTGTAAATCCAGCATTGGGGAAGCTGAGGCAGGGGGATCACTGAAGCCAGTGTCTACGGGGCAAAGTCCAGGTTCATCAGAGTCTCTACATTCAGTCTTATTGATTAGTTTTTTGGGGGAAAAAAGATTTGATTCAATCTATGGTTTCAAGAAATGGCAGTTCTTCCTGACCAGGAAGACAAGAGGCAGGAGCCAGGGGGACAGATGTCACCAAATGGAAGCCAGTCAAGAATCATACTACCTGTGACTTCCACTAGAGGCAGATATAACTTTCAAGATCTGACCCCCACCACCCACTTCTGACAAGTAGGTTTAAGGTTCTAGAACTTCTCAAAAGAGCACCACTGAAAGAGTACCCTGAGTCCTGTCTCCTTCCAGTGAGCAGTGGACACTACAGTCAGACTGCCCAGGTTAGAGACTTTGTTGCCACTCAGCTGAAGTTCCTGTAAGGCTTAACCCAATTCCTTCTGTTTTCTTACCTGTGAAATGGGCTTGATGATGGTACCTACTCTATACCAAAGATCTGGGACGTGGGTGAGATAAAGTAACGCCTACTGTCTTCTTTACTTTTCTACTACTGTGTTAAGATACCAAGACCAGAGGAACTGCAGGAAAAAGAATTAACTGAGGACTAGCTTTCAGCTTCAGGGTATTAGAGTACAGGCCTATCATGGGAAGCAAATGGTAGCAGGCGGGCAGGGAGGCAGACAAGGCAGTAACTGAGAGTATATATATTAATCCATTAAGTAGAGAGTACTAACTGGAAAAGGTGTGGGCTGCCCCCAGTTACACATGTGCCCCAACAAGGCCACACCCCCAAGAGTCCCCATCTGGGGACTCAAATATTTAGAAATATGAGCCCATGAGAACCACTTTCAACCACCATACTGATAATAATAAAACATTGAACCTGATGACAAAAAAAATGGTAAAGATGGTTGTGGTATATTGAATGAAAAGTGTTTCCCATAAGTTCATGAATGTGAACGTCTTGCTCCCGGTTGGTAGCACTGTTTGGGAGGATAATGGAACCTTGAGGGGATAGAGCCTTGCTGGAGGAAGTCTGTCACGATGTGAAGGCATTGAGGTTTTATAGCCTGGCCCCACTTCTTGTTCTCTTAGTCTGTTTCTTGCCTGTGAAGGAAATGTGATCAGCCAGCTTCCTCCCCCTGCCCCCACGGCTTCCCAACCACAGTGGACTCTCTATCTCTAAAACTACAAGGTAAAACAAATTCTTTCTCCTTGGTGACATCTGGTACAGGGTTTTATCACGATAACAGAAAAATACCTGATACAGTGGTTTAGTCCTGGCAACAGTATGAATGGCTCTAGACTTAGTACTAACAGTGTTGGCAATGAAGCTCGTATTGACTCAGAGTCTGAAGCTGCAGGCATGGAGCCTACAAGGGTCAGCAGCAGATCCTCTGCATGTATAGTAGAGCCTTCAGCTTAGGACTTTTACAGGACTCCTCGATGTGGAAATGTGTGGGTCTTTGATTATTTGAGCCTTCTCTCCGGGCTCATTCTCACGTCAATGTAATGGTTTTCATTTTGTCACTATTGGGTTAGGTTTTGTTATCTCCTAGAAGCATGTTCTTTTCTAAAGAGAGACCAGGAGGGCATCAAGCGGAATGGGAGAGAAGTGTGGAGGAACTTGGAATAGGAGGAGGGGAAACTATATTCAGACTTCATTCTATGAGAAAAGAATCTAGGTTCAATCAAAGGAGAAAATCGTGTTGATAATGAAAGTGTTTTCCTGAAATTTTGAGTGTGGGGAATGAGGGCCAGCTGGAGAGAGGGTTCAGCAGCTGAGGGCTCTATCTGGTCTTGCAGAGGAGCCTGGTTAGTTCTCGGCACCCACACAGCAGTTTACAACCATCTTATTCCAGTTCCAGGAGGTCCATCGCCCTCTTCTGGCCTCTGCCACCACCAGCTGTGCATGCACTGCATTCACACACATTCAGGCAAAGCACAGATCCACAAACAAATCCATCCTTCGGAATCAGGGAGGAAAGGCTGGGATGGAATCATCCTTTCTCGTACTTTATGCTGCTGCCTCGTGGCTTGTGCCGCTCTTACACATTGCACAGCTCCTTCATCAAATTGGATCCAAGTTTTCTTCAGTCAATTGCAAAACTAGAATTCTTATATGCTAGAGATGACACTAAACAGTTAGTTCAATAACCTCAGTTGTTGTCCGGGGAAACACATTTTCACAGAGGCCGCATCATACAGATGGAACACTACAGAACCATGCGACCTGAGACCTGACCTCACTTATTCAGCAGACTTGCCAGTCCCCTAACCAGTGGTTCTCAACCTGTGTGTCATGACCCCTCTGGGGTCCAACAACCCTTTCACAGGGGCTCCCTAAGAACTATCGGAAAGCACCGATGTTTACATTACAGTTCATAACGGTATCAAAAAGTACAACGAAAATAATTTCATGCTTGGCAGTCACTAGAACATAAGGAACTGTATTAAGGGCCACGGCATTAGAAAGGTTGAGAACCGCTGCTATAGACTGAGGACTTCAAAAGTCAAAAGGGGCATATTGATTCTGCCCATTGTTATGAACAATCAGCCAAAGGAAAAATCTGATTGATTAAATAAATTCAGAGTCTAAGTCCTTGACGACAGTATGTCTCTTGACACTAGAGGGATGGCTCAGAGGTTAAGAGTACTGGCCGTCCTTTCCCAGCACCCACATGGTGGCTCTGAACCATCTCCAGTTTCAGGAAAGTCAGCACTGTCTCCTTGTCTCTCTTGGAACCGAGCACATACAGAGTACATGTGCATACATACAAACAGGCAAAAAACTCATACACATGAAATGAATAAATCTTTTAAAATATGTCTACTAGTCACATTTGACGAATGTTATTTTTGATAACGACACAACCTTAATGATACCTGTACCTGAGTTTGTAGACCCATGTATATGCACCTTACCTGTTCAAAGGAACATCACAGATGCAGCTAGGGATAAGGACCTTGAAATAAGGGATTATCTTAGCTTATCAGTGGACCCTACCTAGTCATGTGAGCCCTTAAGTGAGCTTTCCCATAGATCAGAAGACGGACATGTAGGCATGGACTGGTCAGCAGAAGAATACAGCACAGCTGCCTTTGACAATGGATGCGGGTACCAGGGAATTCACAGCGTCTAGACCAGTAGTGCTCAACCTTCATAAGGCCCCAACCCTTTAATACAGTTCCTCATATTGTGGTGACCACCAACCATAACATTATTTTTGTTGCTACCTCATAACTGTAACTTTTCTTCTGTTATGAATCATAATGTAAATATCTGCCTTTTCTGATGGTCGTAGATGACTCCTGTAAAATGGTCATTGAACCTCCTAAGGGGTCATAAGTTGAGATCTAAACAGTGAAAGAGCAAGCAAATAAATAAATAAATAAATAAAGCACCCCCAGCATTAGAAGTACAGCTCACCCACACCTCCATCTTTCTCAGTGAAAGCCAGAACCACACACTAATAGATCTGTATTGTTTCAGCTGCCAAGTTTGTGGTGACTGATCACATTGCCAATAGAAAAATAATGCGTTGTACAAAGGTGAAAGAAGCCGGACTCTCAGCTTTCAAAACAGTGCAGCTGATTTTTTTTAAAGATTGTCTCAGTTGTAAATATTAATTTTAATGCCTCGAAATAAGAAAGCACAGGAATATAATGAGTTGTAAAATAAATATTACCATTGGATAGATTTGGTACCAGCTGCAAAAATACCCATTACACATATCACTGTGCAGATCGTCCAACATCAATACATAACATTAGTGGATTAAAATGAGCTCCTGAACAGTTGGAGGAGACGGTCATTCCTGAGGACCAGTCATCATAACTCCAAACTTTTCACCTGGAAGGTCTGCATCAATCATTTGATTTTTCTTCTTTTTTTTTTAAACTTTAAATATTTTCATGGGCCATCGTCACCTCTAAATCTGTCTGCTCAAAAATACATGTTTTCCAAAGCTCAGATCATTCCATCCACTGGAAAGTGAAAAAAAAATTTGAACTTTTGCCAGAGAGGAGGAAAAATTACTTTTCACAAGAGAGAGAGATTTTTGCTATACTGAAATTCCTTTCTGAAGACACAGATACCAGCACAACACAGAGAACACCAACAAAGAGCCACTGTGACGTTTCCAAACTCTGTTTCATTTCCAAACGCGCCTTGTCTAGTGCCCCTACTACGGTAGGTACACAGTGACAAATGAGTAAAGAACAAGAACTGACTGTTTCCTCCCTTCTTCCTGCTTAACTTATGTATGCTTTTATGATGTTATCTTTAGGCGAAAAAAAAAAAAAAAACTTGCCAGAAGACAAGATCATTAACAGTTAAAGGGAATGAATTGCATAGTTTTAAGAAGAGCTATTAAAACCTCAGATTTTCCCAAGGTAACACGCGAGCCATAAATGTCCATAACTGTGTTTAACAACTGAAGAAAAAGAAGGCTTAGTGTTTAATATTTCACAAACAATATATTCAATTTATGTGCACATCCTAGAAATGTGTGCAAAACCGTCCTTCTAAATACACACTAGCTACATCACAATGAGAAATGGATGCATCATTGAATGTTACCGGGTAGGGGCACTATATAAATTTTTAAGAATATAAGTATCTATTTTCTCTTCCCAAAGAGAAAAGGGACAGACAAAAAAAAAAAGAAGAAGAAGAAGAACAGAGCCAGGGTGTTTGGCAGTTGGCGAGCAGGTGTGTGCTGGTGAATGGGCCTCTGGGGGATTGGGAGCTTTTAAAAGAGATTGATTCTCTTGCTTAACTAATTATTTTAAACATGCTTTTAAAGGTATTAATTACTTGCAGAAAAAGAGTCTCCATTTGCTTCTAAATTGTTTCTTTGCATGACTCTTTGCCTGCAAAAATGACTGGGTTAAAAGTGAACATTCTGTCACTATAAATTTAAATAACATGCCTTAAATAGTATGCTTAAATTTACTACTTAAACTATAATACAATGTTATATTTTTAAATGTTATTGAACATTAAAGAAAATGGATTTAAATATAGCCATAGCAAATGGTTAAAACTATCAACCATTTAAAAAATGTTTGTATGTAAAATGATATGCTTTGTACCCAAAATAGCCTATATATTTAATATCTGTATATGCAAATGCAAGACTGAATATCCTGTAAAACACTTTCTGTTTCTCTGTGCCTATGTGTGCCTAGGAGTGTAACATGTTGATAATTTCTCTTGAATACTGTGCAAATGCTAAGAAGTAACCACTCTCCTACCTAAGGAGCCTTTTCCAAATGCTATATAGACTTGGGCATCAGTGCTTTTCAGTATAAGCTGCTTAGGACATCTGAAGCTGCATTTCAAAAATGTACTTTCAGTTTATCTACAATATTTTAACATTAGTTTGAAATGTCCACTTGGCAGGCAGAACAATGGCTTTCACCATGATCTGTCCGTGAGCACGTATGCGTATGCGTGTGCGTGTGTGTGTGCGTGTGTGTGTGTGTGTGTGTGTGTGTGCGTGTGTGTGTGTGTGTGTGTGTGTGTGTGTGTGTGTGTGTGCGTGTGTGTGTAAAGCTGCTTTCCCCACCCTCGCCACTGCCACTGTCCTGTCTCCTCTCTCCTTGCTTCCTCATCCAAAATGGCTCCCTGCTCTCTCCACACACAAATGTGTGTGTATGTATATGTACATATGAGAGAAACAGACTTATTTTTCTTCCTTTTCCCCTCCACACTCTCCCTTTCCTCCTGCTGTGCCTCTCTTCCTTTCCTTATACAGTCTAAAATAAGAAAATTGAATGTTTGTAGCAGACATGTATCTACATGTATGATATAATTTCCTTCTGGCTTATTTTGTAATACTATAATTTTCATTAAAATTAATTAAATTGTTCCCTTCATTTCCTTTACTTTCAACAAACCTTCCTTTGCACACCCCCAATCCCTCTGACAGTCCTAGAATTTGCTTTTAAAAATTATCATTATATGTATATATATATATATATATATATATATATATATATATATATATATATATATATATATATATATCCTCTTGAGTCTATTCAGTATTGCATATACATGACTTTAAAGTAGACCACTTGGTACTGGGTAACCAGGTACGGAGCTCCACCATGAAGAAAGAATAATTCTCCCACTCTCAGCATTCCTTAATCTCCTATAGTTCCTTACATATGATATAACATGACCATGGCATACGTCATTGTAGTCATCAGCATGTCAAGCCAAATTGCACATTGCCTGGGGACGTAAGACTGAAGTCTTAGCAATTTTAGCAACCCAAGCCCATTCCACAAATACTTCGGTACCCACCCTTGCCAGTATGGCATACCCTTCTTCATTGTATACTGGGAGTGGTTCCACAGAATGGGAATCCCAAGCAACCTCTGGTAATGCGTAAATATTCAAAAGTCATTACTTTTGATATACCTTGTTCTGGACCTAAGTACGATAGAAAGTCTTCCCTTCATGATATACATGAAAAAGTTCTTTTGCTGCCCAGGACTCAGATTAATGAGTCACTTTAAGACTCTTGGAATTAATGAGCAAACCTGGGATTAGGATTTCAGGTGCTCTCTAGTAATACCAGGAAGCATCACGGGGTCACAGGTAGCTTGGTGTTTGAGGGAACATGCTTACTTTAATACAGCATATACACATATGTGTGGAGATCTTCCCTTTGCCAAAGTATATAAGTATGCACACACACACATACACACAGAGAGAGACACACACAAAAGTCTAAAAGAGAAATCAGATCATTTTAACCCATCAACATTTTATGCAATTTTTTAAATGCCGCAGCAATTCATCCTCAGGAATCCAGAGTTTTCAAAAGTTTCCTTCTCTGTAAAATATACAAGTAAGTGAAATACAAAAAGAGAAAAGAATCCACACTAAACATGCTCCTCTGCCTGGCCCCCAAACACATTTTAATACATCATGTGAAGATCAAACTGTTAAAAAGAAACAATCAGGGTGGAGCACTGAAGTGTAGAAGTGGATAAAGTAGTCTCAGACAATTTATAAACACAAGGACGGAATTAAAATGAAAACTCCCCCAGGTCAGCAATGATATCAATCTGTAACCAAAGGGGGGGAAAAATCTACTGGTGCCCAGTGGAGATGAAGGAACTGGTTTCTGAGAACGTACACAGGAGTGACAAAAATAAACAACGCTACAGTCTGGTGGATAATTCAGCTCCCCTGTGATAGCAACACAAAAAAGGGAGTCTCTAACAAGCTCCAAAAATATGTGTATGTGTATTTTAAGTAAAATTTAGCTTTCTAGCCAACTACATTTTTTTTGCCTGCTGAAAATAATGAACTAACATAAAAATGATATAAGGATATGCGTAAAAGGGACATTTAAGTGAAGAAGGTTGAACAGTCCCATAAAGTTACTGAAGATTAAATTAGAGCTGGAAGTGTAAGATGGAGGGATAGAACAATTCGGGGGTGGTTCCTTATCTAAGCAAGGATGCTTTGGGCTTTATCGGAAATCAGGTTTGCATAACAGATCAGAGGCAGGACCAGACCCGGCTCGGGAGTGGGAATCCCAAGCAGCCTCTGGTAATGCATACATGCTCAAAACTCATTACTTTTGATATGCCTTGTTCTGGACCTAAATGCAATAGAAAGTCTTCCTTGGGGTGCATGATATACATGAAAAAGTACAACTTCTTTTTAAAACACCATTAGAATATTTTATTGCGTGTGGACATACACTCTTGTTACTCCTAAATGCTATTCTATTGAGTACAGTTTATATTCACTGGCAAAGCAAAATCTCCGGGGAAGCCAGAGAGGGAATGCAATTTCTAGTAATAACAGCTCACAACAGTGAATACTCTCCACTTATCCTCACAATTTCCAGCTATTTTGGACTCCTTTCTGAATTAACCTTTCATATCAAAAGGAGCAATTCTGCACACTAGAGACTCCGGCACAATTTCATGCATAATTTATTCACTCAGTTCAACATTAAACGCACAGTCCTTGACTTTGTCAAGGTGGATTCTGTTGGCAGACTTCACAAGCAGCAAAACAGAAGAAATGAGATCTACAAGTCGGCCTCTTCACCTGTTCTGTCTGGTGAGAGATGATGTGGGGAGGGGGGGTTGGCAGAAAGAGCAAAGGAAGGTAAGATTCTGGTACAGTGTGCTGTCGGCTGTGGAGTCTCTAGCAAGAACAATACCGAGCTCTTAGTCTTATATGATGATTTTTAATCCAAAACAATGCCTTGAATTCTATTTCAACTATCAAAGTCTGCTGCAATTCGTTACCTTATGACAAGTCCACAATTGGTGGATAAACAGTATTTTATACTAGGTTGTTTCCTAAGTGTGGTTGGAAGGAATTACTAGCTTTTATCCAAGCAGATGCAGACCTCAGCTTGAGGACACATTAGAACAGCTCATTTTAGAAATTTAAATAACACAGATTCTCTAATGGGACCACCAAAGCTCAATTTGTTCTCCCGGGTTAGTCTTTAGGAATATAGACGTTCGTTTTCTCTTCTTATACTGCTCCTTTGAAATCTCAAATGAAAGATATGAGCAGCCACGTGTAAAAATGGAACCCAGGCTCACCATGAAAAGATCTGTGCTCTTAGCAGTATGAGGATGCCTTGAGTAGACAGGAATGTATTTTTGCCAATCTGGGCACTGAGATGCAGCTAGTGTTGGAATGCAAAGCCCAACCTGTGGGTTATGAACCCTTTGAGGGTCATATAACATATATCTTGTATATCAGATACTTTACATTATGATTCATAGCAGTAGCAAAATTACAGTTGTAATGTAGCAACAAAACATTTTTATGGTTGGGGTCACCACAGCATGAGGAACTCATTAAAGGGTCACAGCATTAGGAAGGTTGAGAGCCGCTGCTGCAGATGCTGTATGTCTCAGGCTTCAGAATTATAAATAATTTTTGTTCCTCCTGTAATACAGGGGCTTCTCCCTGTTAATGAGTGCAGCATTAGTTTTCTGTCATGAAGACTTTGTTCATGGCAACCATGATCAGAGATGTGTGAGCATGGCTGAGTTGAATCCTCTACAACATCGCTCTAGTAAAGCTGTTGGCATCATATGCTACAGAGGAAGAAACTGAGACTCCCCTAATTGCCATACTATCCCCAAGCTTATAGGACTCCGTGTCCTGTGAAAGGCAGGTTACAAGATTAAGCAATAATTACCTTTAAATACTGAAACAGACACTAAGATAGTTCCTTAAATACATTAGGCAAAGTGATTCTGTCCTTAACTTTTGCCCTATCCTGTAACACACTCTTTTCCCAGTAGTAGGCATTTGCTGCTTTCCAAACTCGTGGCACTTACAAGGCCTGAGAGTATCCAGAGAGGCGTCACTAGAAATTCTACAAATGCTGGAGTTTCCACGCGGGACACTCTGGCATGAGTTTTTCAATCGAAGCTTTTTTAGCTAGACGCCCCTGCAGTCTAGTTAGGAGAAGTCATGATGCACATAAATTTGAACCTTATCAAAACTGAGCCTCGCTTTTATAATTTGCCTTTAAATTTACTGCAAGACTGTGAAAATTAAATGCCTCTGGTAGCAGCAAAGTGTCTCACTGAGAGTTAAGCACTCCTACCCAGTCACCATTCCAGTCTTTTATTGTCTCCGGACAGTTTCTGGATTTGGACCAAATCGTTGAAATCTGTAGAAACCCAGAGATGTAGCAAGTTTCTCATTTATGACCTTTGCAGCCTCCGAGACTCTCATTTGCATCCTAATTATGACATACAAAATGAAGTAGAAAAAAAGCTCCTCTACCCACATTCCCTAAGCACCTATGACAGGAGTGATTGGCAGGTGGTAGGAATAGCGCAAGTTGTGACAGAAACAGATGTACTAGACTGGGTGCAGAGGCTAAGCATCCTCTCCTGTATCTCCCTGGCTTAGTTACTTTAGTCCCTCGCTTTAGCGAAAGTCCACAGCATTGGCCTAGAATTTCAGATCCTGGGACAGGACTTCATAATTACAGAGTAGCACCAGAGTCTCAATGCTCAGGATGCTAATTATCTGAAGCTATCACACTCAGTTGCTCTCTATGGAGGCTAGAATTGTGAAATAGACATAGACAGGGCTGGGACATGGCTGAGTCAGTGCAGTGTTAGCTATGCAAGCATGAGGCCCCAAGCTGGATTCCCATAACCAGAACCCACAGAAAAGAGCTAGGCTTGGTGGCATGTGTTTTACTATAACACAGCACTGGGGGGAGGGAGGGCAGAGAGAGACTCACAGTTCTGTGGAACTCGTGGTCAGCTGGTCTAGTTGAACAGGCAAACTACAGAGCAGTAAGTAACAACAACAACAACAACAACAACAACAACAACAATAACAAAAATCCTAGACACTTGAGCCAAAACACCTAGGGTTATCCTCCAGCCTCCACATATATCATGTGCACACACAACAATACTCTACATATAAGCATGTGCACACAAGCACTAATGAGAAAAATAATAACAACCCACCCCCAAAATCCTAAGCTCTTTTGCTTTCTAATCTTGTGACCATGAACACATGTTAATCTTGAGCCTTGGGTTCCCCATGAGGACATGAGCAGGATAATCTCCTATGAGGATCACCTTGAAACTGATTTTAAGCTGAGTAACCAACTCCCTAGCTCAGTATTTACCAGCGACATTCATCGGTTTTCCCTTGTATGATTTCAATTTTAATATTTATAATATACTACTGAGGCAGTTGCTACAAGAGTTTTCACAAAGAGGTTGAGTCAAAACCTAGAAATTAATTTATATGTGTAAATCGTGCTTAGCTGGTAAGTGGGAAGCCAGAATTTATCTGTATCTCTTTGACTTCAAAGCACAAAATGTTTAAATCACTGAGCTATGCTACTATGTTAATAAATGGCTGATAAAAGGAGCTTTGCAAGAACTGACAATGTATCGAGGAGGAATTTGTGTAAGACCATAAACTTAACTTACAACTAATATAAATTAAATTTTCTACTGCTTATTCCTGTGGCATCCTCCAAGCACTCCATAAAAGGAGGGTTCAAATACATGTTCTCGAATCAAATCTGTGTTTCTAAGACTCTTTCCCTGATGGTGCCCAGGCCTTGGAAAGTCCATGGATAAAACCTTGCATCTGTGAATCTTTGTAGATTCATCCTGGGCTGATGAGAGATACTTCTCAAAGATGGAAATGGCCGGGTGGTGTATTAGTTGCACTAATTTAAATGTAAACTTCATCCCCAAATACCCTCCAAGTTAAAAAAAAAAAGAACAACAAACAAACAAACAAACACCCATAGTTTTCAAAAGTAGTTACTCCCTTCTCATTCAC
Organism: Mus minutoides; assembly: GCA_902729485.2. NCBI lineage: Eukaryota > Metazoa > Chordata > Mammalia > Rodentia > Muridae > Mus > Mus minutoides. The sequence continues at coordinate 71,246 of CACVCL010016905.1, forward strand.
ACATCAAACAAACAACTATTAGCTGGGGAGTAGAAGGCTTGCTTAGCCTATATAAAGCCCTAGGTTCCATCCCCAGCAATGAAAAGAAAAGAGTGGAGGAAGGAATGGGGGAAAAGAAGAAGTGGGGGGAGAGAAATTTTTCTCCAGCTGATAGAGGGAGAAGGAAGGGGAAGGTAGATGTGTTAGAGCTTGGAAGGAGGAGGAGATACAGGGAGGAGTGGAGGAGGGAAGAACAAAATAGGAGGAGGGGAAGAGAGAAGGGAAAAGAGGAGAAGGGGAGGAGGAGAGGGGGACAGGAGAAAGGAGGAGAGTAGGGAGGAGATGAGAGGGAGGGGAAGAGGGAAATGGAAAAGAGGAGAGGGGAGGGGAGGAGGCAGATGGGAGATGAGGGAAGGGAGCAATAAGAGAGAGGTGAAGTATCACAGGAACTATGCACTGGATCTGGAGTGAAGATGAACAGGGTCACAGGAAAAGTGGCTCTTACCCTCTTACACTCCTGCCTCTCTCTTGCCTCTTGCCCCTCATTCCCTTCCCCCCTCTCTCCACATGGCCATGGCCAGCCCCTACTTCTCTACTTTCTCCTTCTCTCTGCCTTTCTCTGCCTCTGCTACCCTCTTAACTCCCCTCCCCATGCCCTCAATAAACTCTATCCTATACTAAAAAAGAAAGAAAGAAAGATGGATGGGAAGAAAGAAAGAAAGAAAGAAAGAAAGAAAGAAAGATAGATAGATAGATAGATAGAAAGAAAGAGGAAGAAAGAAAGAAAAAAAGAAAGAGGAAAGAAAGAAAGAAAGAAAGAAAGAAAGAAAGAAAGAAAGAAAGAAAGAAAGAAAGAAAGAAAGAAAGAAAGAAAGAAAGAAAGAAAGAAAATGAAAATCAACCCTGCTCCCTGGCTTTGAGGTCCTCCAACAAGGGAGTCAAAATCAGAACCCTCCTTCCTAGTGGTTCCTTGGGAAAGCTCTCCCCATTCAAGTGAAAGGATGGGAAGACTGAGAAAAGGAAGACAGAGAGGTCAGTGCAGCTGCCACCATCAAGCAGGGAACACAGGACCTTTGAGAATTACCCAAAATGCTTCTTAGAGAGGTTCAACAGACCACTGGCTTCCATCTGGTGTCCACTGGGAGGCTTGTCCTTGAAGAGTCTGATTTCTGGGCACTTTTATTTTGTGCTTCTAAGACATGATCCTTCAGACATAGTCCTCAAAGAAAAACTAAAAGGCACAGCTCAACCCTACTGTGTCCAAAGTAGCCTATACATAGACTACCAAGGCCAAGGTATATTGCAGGCCCCAGAGTAACAGGTGAGGACAGTATTCCTCTTTTCATGGTCTAGTTTCAGGTCTTACTAGTGTGTACTATAATTCTCTCTTTATTGCCTTCCCTCTTGCCCTGGGTTCCGACCTCCTAGAGCAGGTATTGTGTGAGAAACCAGCTCATAAAATTCCTCAGTCATCCCTTAGGTGTCTCATCTTTAAAGACTTTCCTGACCCTTCCCAATGGCACTACTCCTCAAAATCAATGCCTTTTGAACATATCTAAGAAGATAAGATACGAATTCCAGGATATGAAGTTTAAGGTCTGCAACCCTCGCTGTCAAAATATGACCACAAACTTTTGTTTCAGTTCAGTTACAAAAAAAGTTGTCTTCTCCCTATCCTTCGAAATTTAAAGAGGATGATTAAAGAAAACACAGGGAGGAAAAAAAACTCTCTGAACTATGTAAAAGTGCATATGTGTATCTGTATATATGTATAGATTATAACTCAGTGCTGTGTTTTGACATATATATTTATCTTGTTACATTTTTTTAAATTTTGTTGTTATTGAGTCAACGGATAAAATGTTACCTTTAAATAATTTAAGCAACTGGTCTATATTTTCTCTACTCTAGGCTTCTTCAAATTAATTTGAAAGATTTTTTTTTCCTGTGCCCTTCTCCTCCTGTTTGCCTGATGCACTCTGACATAAATTCAATACAAATATGAGTGGCTGTTCAGAGAGGCAGCCCAGCCATGTTAATTGACCGATCAAAATCATGGCCTCCCAGCCCTAAAAGAATCATGTTTTGAAAGTCCTATAAATTTAAAGTAGGATCTCGGGGCCCCTGAATGAGTAGGGCAGCTTGCATTATTTCACCCTTTTGTAAAAGCATGGTTGAAAAAAATAAAAAAGCGCATTGCCCACAAAAATGTGTAAAATTCAACTTCTACGTAATACTTAGAGTTCACTTTAAGTTGGTATGCATCTGTCTGGTTTTAATGATGTCAGCATTCAAACCAACAGTTCGATTCTGAGCAAAGACCCTGTGCCTGGCACTGTGCTGATGGCTGCATCTTTTTAGTTACAAGGAATTATTTTGCTATTTCAGATTTCATCAGCCCCTCATTTAAATGGCTTAGAACCAAACTCTCTAAAAGTCTTAGTTTGGTTCCACTTGCCAAGACAACCAATATTCCACTAACTATACATACACCTAAGGCAAGAATTCTATATTCTCCTGAAATAATTCCTGAAAAGATGTTTGCCATCTGCTAACAGTGATAGTCCCTATCATTGTAAGCAATGTATAATTTTAGCTTTTCACTTCTGTGCCTACTCAGTCTTTTCTCTGGCCAACAGTATTTTCTTCCACTTAGATGTGCGTATCATATATATGACATAAAGTATATAACCTGTAAGTATACGGCTCTGTGGTACTAAATGGTTTTACAGCCAGGCGTGGTGGCACACGCCTTTAATCCCAGCACTCGGGAGGCAGAGGCAGGCAGATTTCTGAGTTCGAGGCCAGCCTGGTCTACAAAGTGAGTTACAGGACAGCCAGGGCTACACAAAGAAACCCTGTCTTGAAAAAAAAAAAAACCAAAAAAAAAAAAAAAACCCTAAATGGTTTTACATGCTGTGTAACTATTACCACCTTTCTAGGATTTTCCATCATTCTTCAAAGAATCACCAAACTCATAAATTAGTAACTCTCCATCTTCCCTTTTCTCTACCCCTCAGGAACCTCTCTTTTGTGATCTCTGCAGACTTATCCAGCACCCCATTAGTGTAGTAATCTTTGTTTTTTTTTTTCTGTCTTACTTATTTCACTTTAGCATAGGATATTTATTTCCTCTATATGTTGCCATGTCTCCAAATTGTTACCTTGTATGACAGACTAATACTCTACTTCGGCTGTCCTTATTAGACAGGCTTCTTCTGAAGGACACTTGTGTTGTTTCTTCTCCAGCTATTGTGAATACTGGTGCTGAGAATCCGTACAAGCATCTCTCTGAGAAGCACTTTTCATTAAGTTGGGTCCACACTTCGTGGGAGACCCGCTGGACCACATTAGAATTCATTGCTTACTTTCTGAGGAACTGACACGCGGTTTCCATGGCAGCTGTGCAAGCTTCCATTCACATCAGCAGTGCACGGGTTCTAATATCTGCATACCCTTGACAATCACTCCTATTTTATTGTTGTTGTTTTTTTTAATGATGGTTGTGAAGTGTTATCTCAGTGTGTTGCTGATGTGAGATACCATTCTGATCATTTTTAGTAGCTTTTCAGCTGCTCTCTGAGTAGCTGCCTATCCTTTGTGAAACCATGGCTATTCAATTTCTTTCCTGCAGTCACAGGTCCTCATGCAGGCATGGCAAGCGCTCTTCCTCAGGGCTATACCCCTAGACCATTCACCCACTTTCTTTTTTTTATAGAAAGTAAATTTTTAATATGATATTGTGGGGCAATGGGCTATGCACAGACAGCCTGGTCTCCAGTCAAGCTTAGGTCTTGAACTCCAGTGGGACCCGGTGGGTGGTAATTTCCACCTACATGGGACAGAAAGCATTTGATCATGTCTCCTGGACCCCTAGCTGCTGTCGAAGTTAATGCCCCCACAGCCTCCACAGGAGAGGTGTGTGATTATCAGTCACATAGGAGCAGCACCAAGCCTTCTCACATGCAAATAAGGTTTCCCTCAAACTCTCAGTCCAATCCAATGAGAGGTGCCTGCTGTTGAACTCTGAATCACCCCCAAAACTGTATATAAATCCATCCAGGGAATTAAAGGTGCGTGAGAACTACTCCTTCGTCTAAATCTTTTGTTCCAAGAGCAACACTTGGGAAGAGATCTTCTCTCCCGAAGAGTCACCTGAGGTCCCGCTGCACTCTTCACTGGATAGTGGGCTTCTCGTCAGCCCAGCCTGACCTGACTCAGTGCAGAGCAGATTGGAGTTAGTGAGCAACCTGGAAGGCATGGCAGAGACTTTGTCTCCCTGCCTGCACTTGCTTTCCTTTGCTGGGACCCTGGCACCAGGCCTGGACAGAGATCTCTCTGGAAAACCTCTGGTACCCAGGCCCACACAATATACTCATTCCAAAGCCAGAAGAATGGATTCTTAAAACACACAACATTGGGCTGAGGAGATGATTTATGGAAGGCATTCAATCCACAAACATCTCTAAAACCCACAAAAATCTAGAAACATAAGTGCACATCTGTAGTGCCAACGCTTAGGAGGTAGTGACAGAAAGACATCTGGAAGCTTGCAGGCAAGCTAACCTGACGTAATCAGCAGCAAACAATAAGTGAGCCTGTCTGAAGCAAGGTGAGGACCAATACACAAGGTTGTCCTCTGACCTCCACACCTGTGCCAAGACATCTTTATACCTACATTCACACATCAGAACACATGTACACACACACAATTTTTGTAGAAGTATCAAAATTGCACATGTTCTGATTACATGTACATTTGACTGAGAGAAGGGATGGATTAAACATGTAACCTGTTGGGAAGCAATAAACTAAGCAATGGAACTATTTAAGACTGAGCCTATGATGTAATGCTCATCTTCTGATGTTGTGATGTAAAATGAGACCCAAGATTAATTCTAAAGCATGTGTGATACAGTATGGTATAACTTTCTTCAAGAGCCAGAGGGTCCAAATGTTGGAACTATGTCATCTGGAACAAATGACATTCTCTCTAAGCCCATAATTCATCTCTCCAATAGATCTAAAAGCTGTGTATGTCTTTACTCAGAAGGAAACATTGGAAAGAGTGGCTGGTAATACCTACACATCTCGCTCTAACTACTGTCATTCTAATGGAGTAAGGCAGATTCCGTGGTAGTCAATTGGACAGGGAAAGGGTAATGAATTGTGAATCTTCAGGATGCTGGTTTTTTGCTCCCCTCCTGACCTGAAACAAAAGCTTGATAGCTTAGCTCAAATTTGGTAGCATTTTGTTTTCTGGACAATTGTTTCCTCCTGCCAGTGGGATCTCTGATTTTTTGACTCTCTCACTCAACAAGCTCAAGGCCAAATCAGTACCTGTTTATAAAATAGCTTCTGGGAACTCAGCCATCCTGTCTGTTTTTCAAACACTGACTAACCCTAAACCAGTGAAGAAAGACCCTTCACAGATGTCTAAAACATCCAGCCATCAAGGAAAAGCTGGACTTGGCCTTCGGGAATCTTTCCTGCGCTTTTTCTCTTTTGCCTCTTGCATGTGTGTGCCCCTCACTCCCAATAAAAGCCGTTCTTCAACGGCTGACTCTGTCTGCTCCTATACACTTGTGTTCAACATTTCTCTGCCATTATCTGTTGCTCTCAAAACTGTTCCCGTCTCTTAAGTCTTTAACTGGCAGAGAAAATAAACTCAATCAAAAATCTTTAGATGGCAGCAATTATCAGCAGTGAGAAAATTCTATATCCAGGTGATATTTAGGCTTAAATTTTTTTAATTTATTTATTTACACTCCATATTTTACTCATAGACTTAAAAATTTGTAGACCCAGGGAAAACATTTTTCTTTTGAATATGTCTGAGGAATGTAAATGGCACTATCCACAGACACCCGATCTCCGGGCATCCAGCGATGACTTTAGTGATAATTATTGGTTCTGGTGAAGCTGTGGGGTTTTTTTTCTTCCGTTATAATTTTATTTTATTTTATTATTTGTTTTGTTTTGTTTTGTTTTGTTTTGTTTTGTTTTGTTTTGTTTCAATACAGGGTTTTTCCATGTAGCTCTGGTTGTCGTGGAACTCACTCTGTAGACCAGGTTGGCCTTGAACTAAGAAATCTGCCTGCCTCTGCCTCCCAAGTGCTGGGATTAAAGGCGTGCGCCATCACTGCCCCGCCCGTTATAACTTTTAAAAGCTGAGCTACCAGACTTTCTTCTGTTACCTAGATGTTGTGAGAACTTCGGTAAGCAGCTCTCTTTGCTTGGTTCCAGGCGGCTTGAGGAGGTAAATACACCATTTAACAATCATTTGGCATCAAACGTAAAATGGTATTCCAGATGGATAGAGAAAACACTTGGGAAGACAAGGCACGGGGCACAAGAGCTCACTCTGTCACGGCAGCAGTCCTCGGATCAGTTTTTAGTGGCTGCAACCTCTCCTATGCAGCCTTTGGTTATTAAAGTCAAGAGCGGCCGCAGGGCTGAGCGTGCACACGCCTAGAACACGGAGACGCTCCCTAGAATTTCATGTTGTCTTTTAAATACAGAGAATGGCGCAGAGACTATGTGTCAGGTGGCTTCTGCAGGCGACTCCTTTTACCTAATCTTGCCCATGCAGCCACTAGGCTCACCGAACCTGTGTTTTAAAAATAAGAATATAAATGTGGAGGCGTGTGTTTGTAATCCCCGTGCTGGGAGGCATAGACTAGCCGGCCAGCATAGTCAACATGGTTTGTGAGTTCCAGACAAAGAAAGAGAAACCCTGACTTAAAACCAGGGTAGATGGGACCCAAAAGACACTATACAAGGTGTCTTTGGGTCTTACAGGCCACATATATATGCACCTCTACACACACACACACACACACACACACACACACACACACAGAGAGAGAGAGAGAGAGAGAGAGAGAGAGAGAGAGAGAGAGAGAGAAATTATTCTAGCACAAACTGACAACACCACACAGCATACAGAAATGACTCTCACCAAAATATTTCATTACCTAAATTATTAATCTGCCTCCCCGTTTCTCTTCTTTCCCAACACATAAAATACTGGGCATTTCCTGGGCATGGGTGAAACACAACTGTGATACCAACTACCCTTGTGGGTAGTGTTGTAATAAAAGTTTCTCTCACTACACTTGCTGGCAGATCAGCCATCCTAACGAGGACCATGTGATCAGCAGTCTTAGGAATATATCTGCTACTCAGTGTCCAGAGTTTTGCACGAACGGTACATATTCAAAGAAGCAGAAAACCCATCATTCCCACCTACCCACCACAAGAGACAGCATGCCTTCAACTTTGTATCTCCTTCCTGTCAAACAAGACTCCAGGGTAAATTTTAGATGTCCAAAACAAAGCAAATCACCTTCCAAAAAAGGGATAAGGGGAGGAGGAGGAGGAGGAGGAGGAGGAGGAAGAGGAAGAGGAAGAAGAAGAGGAGGAGAAGGAAGAGGAAGAAGAGAAGGAGGAAGGAGAAGGAGAAGAAGAAGAAGAAGAAGAAGAAGAAGAAGAAGAAGAAGAAGAAGAAGAAGAAGAAGAAGAAGAAGAAGAAGAGACAAGACAGTAAAATCAACAATGAAGTTTAATTGAAAAAAGCAAACTATTTGTCCCTATATGCCTAAGTGTATGTTACAAAGGGCTTGGAATACTGTCGACTTCAACAGTACCCTAAGTGAGAGTGGCTTTGAGATGTCTTCTCTGTTCTTTGCTCAGGCCTGAAAAAGAAATGGCCGCATTCCCTTGCATTTGCTCTTGGAGTCATTAGCCTTCGACAGCACTATCATTTAAGAAATTTATCATCAGTGCTGTCCTTCGCACAATGTATTAGCGCAATACATTATCAGAACACCTCGCTCTGATGATGTATGGCTCCAAAGATGGCAACATCTGGGGACAAATGGGTCTGGGAATAGATGGCATGAGAGAATAGATGCAGAGACCCACCTTTGCAGTGTTTGTCTGAAATATGCCAGAATTTGTTGCTCTCAACCCACCCCTCCACTTCTTACAACAATCTTTCAAGATACTTTGATTTCTTGAAAAACTTTTTTTATGACATTAAATTGATTTCTGATGACAAAGAAGGACGGTCTCTAAAATTAGTGGGCTGGTACATTGAGGGATAACACAGCACACACTTGATGATAAATTTCAATCATTGCTTTCAAGAAAACTCTAATTTAATCCACCTCTTGCTCACTTAAATTTTTCAGGAGATTCTCCAAACGAGAAGAAGGAGATTAACGTCTGGTGTCTTCAAGGGTATTAGAACAAAAATTGAGCCACAATTAATTAGTCTCCACCAAAATCTGGCTTTCTACATGGCTGATGATACATTTTTTTCAGAAGCTTGATTCTCCCATTTCCATTCTTCATAGTCTGGGATGCTACGCTCTCCATTACTTTGTCTAAATAGCAGACAAATATTTTAGCTAACTACCGAAATAAATCATTATGAGCATTTAACCTCAAAGAAAGTTATAGCAAATAAAAATGCCTCTCTGGCCTGATTCATGCACAGGAGAGCCATGTGCAGGGTCACAGACGTCTGGGTTAAAATGGGTTCAGAGTGGCCATTTTACAAACTCCAAGGGCGCCTGGGGAACTGATCCTACTTGGTCATTTTACGCACCGTGCCAGCAAAGCTCAGCACTGAGGAGAGGCCTCAATCCAGTTCACAGCCTAGAGCCATTATCCGAGGATGCTTCTTTAGTTGGAGTTGATCAATATTCTTTATGCTAAAGAAAAAGAAAAGCCTTCGGGTATAAAACCTCATTCAGAACTGCATAGCTATAATGTGGATATGCTGAGCTGTCTGAAATCTTAATAGAGTGATCTGGGAGAACATCATGTCCTTTCACTCCATGCTCACCAATGGAATCACTCACAAGTGGTCATATTCTATGGCCCTAACAATTCTCTGTCTGCAGGATGTCATGAGAGAGAAAACCAAATCCAAAACATTTGTCTAGGATCCTGGGTGTGGTCTTGATGTCCTTCAGTCTGTCACTTTTTAGACTGACAGAATACCACATGCTATTTGTAAAAAACCTCAACCATCACAAGAGAGTCTTGATTTCAGTGGGCCAGAAACAGATGGATAGACACACAGGTCAGAATGACTGATAGATATGGAAAAGTGGGAAGAGAAGAACAAAGACACAAGAGACAGGCGGGAGAGAGAAATTCCTGTGCCTCCAGCTGTTCCCTATCCCATGAGCTGACTGCCTAGACACTGGTTGCTGGAGTCACTAAGCCTGTTTTAGTGTTAACCCAGAACAGGCTTTACCTTCCAATGTCATCATTTCCTGACAGGAACTCAAGTGTGCAAACCTAGCAAAATAAAATAATGCGTTAAAGGACATATCATGGCATTGCAGTCTTCCAAAATTCTTCCCGCCTTCACTTTTTATAAATGACCAAATTGTCATTGCTGGTTGCTTCTACTCCAGTAAATTAGTGTCCCCTCTTTGTTACTGTCTCTTTTAACTTAGAAAGCAGGACTTCTGCCAGCACACTGGCTCATACCTGTAATCTCAGTACTTTAGGGGGTGGAGGGGACTGAAACAGGAAGATTTCTTTGAATTTGAGGTCAGCCTGGGATACACAGCAAGTATGACCTTCTCTCAAAAAGCAAACAAAAAAACAAAAGATAATGTCTGATCTTTCTAATGTAAATGACTATTTAATTAAATAAAAAAACAAACAACTGAAGGGCTGGCAAACCATTCTGGAGTTGGTACTTGTGGCAAACTATAAAGATATGAGCAAGGCAAACCAGGCAGGAAGGAAGCAGTGGACTGTAACTCGGTGTGGTCCATGGAACTACCAGTCCTGACCTCTGACCAAAAGCTTCCTTCCTTCCAGCCCTCTCATCACCTGTAGATAATGTAGATATGTAAACAGTTGATAAATGTCATAGAATCGTTATATTATTCCCCCAAATATGGCCAACACTGGGCTGGCACTCTTCCTCTCTGTTTCTCTCTGTGTTTCTATTTCTCTATTTCTGTTTTTCAGTCTCTCTCTTTCTCTCTCTCTCTCTCTCTCTCTTTCTCTCTCTCTTTTCTCATTTATACACTATATCAAAAGGGAAATGTGATGTCCGCCTCATTTTTAATTTGTGGTAAATGGAAGAGCATGTACTATGAGAAGCCATGCGCTATGAAAACTAACGTCAGGCTGATGTGGTTTTGACAGACTCCAAGAGGAAAAACCAGGAAAATCATGTGTTCGTTACATTAATGAACATCAATCACCGATTTCATGTCTAGACTTGTGACAGTCACTGGGAAATACAAAGAAGCTTTGAGATATTGTGTTTGGGGTCCAAAAGTTTCTCAGTGTAGCTGAGGAAGTAAATAATGAGGTATGAATCCCAGGCAGAATGTAGACATGAAGTGAGGGGCAGACCAGTGTGGGTGGTCACAGTTGAGAAGGAGAAAAGAAGAGAATGATGCAGAAATCTGGATACAGAAGTAGGGTGTTCTAGGAAGGCTAACAAGAACACAAGGATATGGACAGAAGTGGACCTTGTGACAGAATAAAAGATAAGAAATGAGTCTTATTTCCAAAGGTAGCAGGCAAGCAGTGGGGCATGGTAGTTTAAATTCATATCAGCTCTTGGGGAAGTTGAGACAAGCAGGATTTTGAGATCAAGCGTTTCCTGGGCAATATAGAGAGTTCAAGATCAAAATGGCCTGTGTGGTAAGAACTTGCGCCACCAAAAACAACAAAAGAGCAATTACAAAGGCAGGGGCATGCGGGTGTATTTTAAAGAGTTGACAAATGGAAGCCCTCTATAGTACAAAAAAAAAAAAAAAATCATATAGAAGCAGGAGCCAGCAGACTCGGTAGCCAGAGCTTTATTTACTGTGAATACTGCCCTGCAAATGAGAATTTGAAAAGGCAGTAAAAAGGCATAGTTACAATATAAGAAATCTCTGTAAATAGTGAAAAAATAAGGAGAAATGTTATATGATTTCAACACTTGAAGACGGATAATTATTTGGGAGATTTGATTAATATGTTTAAGGAGCCAAAATTATGGGGCCGATTTTTAGATGAGCTGAGATTTTTGCAACTCTGAGGTCATTGGCAATATCTTCAGATCTAGTGGAGAGCCAAAAAGGCTGTCATCTGCCTCTCTGTTTCCTGATTCAAAACAAATGTATAAAAAAATATCAAGTGTTTGTTTGTTTGTTTGTTTGCCATGAGAAATGAATATGTTCATTCTTTCCTTCTACCCAAGAATAAAAGCAATAATAAAAAGCACTTTTCTTTAAAATGACAGAGGCTGCTTTTAAATTTTTTAAATTTTAAAATGGCAGCAGGGACCATGTCATTCCAGGATGAGAATGTTAACCCAAATCACACTTGAGTCTGGCACGCCCTTCAGATGTGCACCAAACCTGATCAGAATCAGTGAATTCTTTAATGATATTTTTGACAAGCAACCCAAGGAGGCACAGTGAGATGATAAGATACTGAATCCAAAGGGACTTGACTTCATGTAGTCAATTAGAATTGCCTCTGGAGTTTACGACGCAAGTCAGAGTCCTGTGTAGAATTTTACAGTAAGAAATGAAATTAATTCCACAAATGTTCCCAATCTAAAGACCACAGACCCTGAAAGCCACAGAGACTCTTATAAATAACCAGGTGTCTGTTCTGCACCAGCAGCCTCCCTGCACGGTCCTTAATAATGATGCCAGGCTGAGCATACTGGGGGCCTTGTTGGGGGATAACCTGCTGCCATTGAGTTCTCTGGGTAACACGGGAGATGGGCTTACAGAAATCCCTGTGCGTCTCAGTCCCAATTCAAGGACAACAAGAATATCCAGGGATAAAATCTTCAGGCCAGTGAAAAACAAAGGGCTCCTCTTGTCCCCATGCTGCCTGCTAGCTGGCACTTCCTCCCAGCAGGTGCTCTAGAGCTCAGTCACCTCCCACCTCTGCATCTGGTGTCTTCCTCTTGATAAGGACTACCTTTGTGAAACCATTGATAGAGCTTTCATAGGTCTCTTTGAAAATGAGATTCAAAACAGGAATGATTCTAGCTTTAAGCATGCATAGAGATGAGTCTCCACTGCGAGCAAGGTTTTTAAAGTCACGGCCGGTGCTTCCAAAACCATGAATTTGTACAAGAGCATTTCAGGTCTTGCAAACGGAGGGGGAGGATGCTCCAATTACTTTTGTGACTTGAAAACAATCCCAGAATCAAGAGCTGTGTAGTAAGGAGGTTGGGTTTTTTTTTTCTCTTTCTAATATCGTTTATGAGAAATACTTTCAGCTGATGAACTGAAAAAAATGTGGCTCATTAGTGACAATTAATTAGAGAAGTAGAGAGGGGTTTTGAAAAGTGTAATAATAATAATAATAATAATGGCTAACAAGCATATATGTGGAATTATTTAGACAAATTTGTTTAATCAGTTGTTTTATCATTTGCTAATTTTTTATTATAAATATTTTATATGCTGAATTCTATTATCTTATCAGCTAATTTTTTTAAAAGTAGAAAAAGTGGTTACATGTTGGCTTCTTTTATATATAGTTGTGTGTGTGTGTGTGTGTGTGTGTGTGTGTGTGTGTGTGTGTGTGTGTGTGTGTGTGTGTGTGTGTGTGTGTGTGTGTGTGTGTGTGTGTGTGCCTGCTGGTCTGTATGTGCACCATGTACACGGAGTGCATACAGAGCCCAGAACAAGGTTATGTGATGTCCCCAGAGCTGGAGCTGCAGACATTGGTAAGCTTTGTGTTGAGAACCAAACTTGGGTCTTCTCCAAGAGCAGCAAGTGCTCTTAACCACTGAGCCCTCTCGCCAGCTCCCAAGTTAGCTTTTTTTCCTTACAAAGTAAACATATTTAGCAGAAACAAAAGAAATCAGACATTTTTAAAAGCACTCATTTTTATTCAAAACAAAAACACACCACACTAATTACCACATGAAGGGCCCTTAGTTAATTCTTGCTGAGGAATTCCCTCCTGGCCTCTCATTTTCTCCACACAAACCAACACACGCGCGCACACACACACACACACACACACACACACACACACACACACTTTCATGACTCACTAACATGGTGAAAGGAAGGCACACTCTAAAATCATGTTTCCTGGAAATGAAACTCCCACTTCTGGCTCTCTTCTTAAAGTTATCATGTCAGAATCTCCAGGCCTCTTGTACTAAAATACAAATATTATAACTAGGCAGCTCAAACACATCACTCACCATGACCAGGTCTGCCAAAAGCAGCTGGCATTTTCTCCCTATGGCACCAAGGAACCTTCGTTTACACATTCTAAAACTCACATCCTCTCTTGGTAACTAGCGATACATGTTCATGTAACAATGGACATTTCATAGTGTGACTAAGAAAGGGAGGAGACGACACCCTGGAAGAGACTCGCAGTGTGCCTGGTAAATTATAGAAGGCACTCAATCAGCAGTAGCTGAGACTGTGATGATCATTATTATTATAAATTAATATTATTACTAGTCCCATTAGCTAATGGAAAAGGAATGAGATTCATGTTGTCCCAGTCAGAGAGGTGGAAAATAGAGAGAAGATGGGGGGCGGGGAATTTTGATGTTTCTGGTGCCTGGTCACCCAGGAAAAAGTAAGGCTACAGGAACAGCTTCCTGGACCTTTTGCTGGCAGCCAGGTATGACACTTCAGGTTTACCCACCACTGCCACACCTGTAGACAGATGAGCAAGCGGTTGGAGAATCTTCAAAGAAAGAATGTGTGAATAAACTCCTTGATCATTTCCCACAAGGTGTTAAAATTTCACTCCTTCTGAGGTGCCTGAAAGCCCCCATTCCTGTTGAGGTTTTGCATGCCTGTATGCATCTATGTCTATATGTATGAGTGTTCGTGTGTGTATGTATATCCGTGTGTGTGTGTGTGTGTGTGTGTGTGTGTGTGTGTGTGTGTGTGTGTGTGTGTGTGTGTGTGTGTGTGTGTGTGTGTGTGTGTGTGTGTGTGTGTGTGTAAATATGTGTATAGGTGTCTGTGCCCATAGGTTACTTGGTACCTGCCTCTGTCTATGTCCACCTTATCTCCCACTGAATTTGGAGCTTATTGATTGTTGAAGCTGCAGAGAATCAAGGCCCTGGAATCCTCCTGTCTCTCTCTACCTCTCGTTACTTGGACTGCACACTGCCACACATGGCCATTATATAGGAATTAAACAGATTTTATGCTTATACAATAAGTACTTTACACACTGAGGTGGCTCCCTGGTCTTTACCTTTTTTTTTGAGACAGGGTCTCTCAGGTCTGTAACTCACCAAATAGGTAAAGATGGCTGACTAGCAAGACCCAGGGATCTGCCTAACTCCAACTCCCCCATGCTAAGATTACAAGCATTGCTTGACTTTTCTCTTGGGGTCTGGATATCAAACTCTGCTCCCCATGCTTGCAAGTTAAGTACTTTACCAACAACCTCACTTCCTTCAAGTCTTTGGCAATTTCTTGTAAGAACAAAAGACAATGGAACAGAGAGGTCTTACCAGAGGCAGGGGAATAGAGATGGCTTTAAACCCAAAGTTACACTCGGCATACATTTCTGTAGAAGCCACCAGAGGAGTGGGCTCATCACACAGGACGGGTGCTTGCTGCTTCAGCGAAACACTGTCATTTGTCCAGTCGTGATTCATAAAGAGGATTGTTATTATTAAGAGTCTTCTGTCTACAACAAGCAGAGTCGGACAGGACTTTCCCAATGTTTTTTTTTTTTTTTTTTCTTTTAGGGTTTTACTTTTTTTTTTTCTCCTTTGTCAATTTTCTCACTGTTGTGATAATACTCTGACAGAAGGAACTTGAGGAAGGAGGGTCAATCCTGGCTCACAGTTTGAGTGTTACTGTATGTGGGGGGGGGGGGGGGGGCAGCGGGAGAGTGCGGGGGAGGGGGATGGTAGCAGGAGCTAGAAGCAGCTGGTTCACCTGTGGAAGTACTCAGCAAGTGCATACTGATGTGGTACTCAGTATCTGCATTCCACGCAGGTCAGAACCCCAGCCCACATAGAATGGTGCCACCACCGTTCAGTACAGTTAACCCAATCTAGCATCTCTCCTTCCCAGGCATGGCCAGTGGCTTCTCTAAGCAGAGAGTTCACATCCTGCTGACAAAACAGTGCTAACCATCAGAGGTGCCATACAAAGTGTCCCAAGGGTGAGGCAGATCACTCCAGACAAAGGTGAGTAAAATCCCTTATGCAAGACATCTCAGCCCTTCAATGTGCTAACAAGGAATCCCACTTTCCCTCCTTTCTGGTGCTAGTCTCATAAAACATTCCTTGGACTGAGCAAGGAATGTAACAGTACTTGTGAAGGACTTCGGCAAGGCTTGGGGTGGTCTGAAACCTCATTCAGTTTGCCTCACTTTTTTTCTTCATGATTCTGTAAACGAAGTCCATATTTGTCTTTTCTTTTAAGAAGGACCTTTAGAATTCTTGTAGCTATTCTTAGTAAAGCTGAGAGGATATTCGTCTAAAACACAGGGCTCTGAATCTTTAAAGCCACTTGTTTTGGGGAGATATATAGAGAGATGAACATGAATTGACTTCTAGGGAAACCATCTTTTTCTAAACTCCTGTACTCACCTGAGGATTAATTGTGGAATTAAAATGCATATTTAAGGGAATGTAGGGTGATTTCTCCTGTCCCTCAACACATTGCCCATAAATGGTACTTTCTCAGATTCCATGGTAGTCATAGACAGACTTCTCTTGAATGTGTTTATCATTGCACATGACCAGAGAAAATGGAAAGGCAGTGATTTTGACTTCTCTGGAGGTAAACACATGGAAGGGAGATGAACTTACACCAGGGAACATGGTGTTCAGAGGCATCGGCTTCTCTGAAGTCTTACAGCGAACAAGTGTTGGTTGTGTCTATAATCCCCCCAGTTTATCATGCCTTATTAGCCTTGTAGATGCCCCCCAAAATGCTGGCAGTATGTTGAGGTAAGGATGAAGACTCTCAATTCCACTGGAAGGTGGTTAATTATACTCTCTCTGTCCCATGGATAAGTGCAGTGTCCGAGGTCAACCTGAGACCTAGAGGAGAAATGTGGTTTCTTCCATTGACAAACAGTTACTGCTGAGGGCCGGTGAACTGGAGCTAAGCCTGTTGTGGCCACTGGAGAGGAGGTGCCCTTCCTGTAAATGGAGCCAATGCAATGCAAGAGCATACCTGGAACTTGACAAAATAAAGGTCCCTGACAGCAAAGCCAGAGTCCGTGGGTCTAGCCAACATTCTGAAACACAGCTCTCCAAAGCTCACCTCCCAGGAAAGTCATGTGATTTCTCCTGAAGCCAGTTTGAGGGGGTGGGTGTTGGGGGAGAGCTACTTCTATGCTGCAATAAAGAAGTAGTTGAATAATCCACTCCTAGTCTTAAAAATTCATGTAAAATTTGCATTTCTCCTTCATAATATAGCCATGTTTGTTTTAAAAGAAAAATACTTTAAATTATTTACCTTTGAGCAGAGTTGACTTTCCGGGGAGACGTGCCATGGGTATCCAGTGTTTTTCTTGCCTTCTTTATTACTGAGAGCTCGCAGCTGGGGAGCCCACTTTTCAGTTACCTGGTAAGTAACTGAAAGTAAGAATGATCTTAAGCAAGGTTAGAATGTGGGTATCTTTGGGGAGCCATTGCTCTTCAGACACAAAGGAGACTGACTAGAGGCCAATAGATAACAGCTTAATGGCGATTTTTCAGCTCCACGATTTCAGGTTTGTGTTGAATCTGTCTCTTCCAGTTCAGAATGCCAGGATGAATGCAGTGTGGTTTGTTGAGGATGGAGCTCGGGCCAAAGGATGATTATTCATACAAGGATCTCTGTCCTTCTGTCCAAAAATCTCTGACACTTTAACCCACCACTCTACCTTCTGATTGACAGACTGCCAAGCTAACTTCTTCTATGGCAATTCACTCCATGTATACATTCCAGAATAAGTTTCCACAGGTCTTGCCTTAATAGCTGTACGTCAATCATCCTTGGAACAGAGGTTATTTCCTTCTTTAGAGCTGAGATCATTGGTTTCCACGCTTCAGAAAGAACATGGTTTATTTGTTTTGTAGTCTGGGTTCTCAGATTCTATTCCAGCCGTCATTAGATTTTCCTGTCTTTGTTTCCTTTGCCTTGTAGAACTGAAACATCCAGACACTTCATAATTAGCTAACATCACTTCTAAAGTTTAAACAGGGCTTTAAAGTGGGCCTGGGATATAGCTCAGAAGGTACTAAACAAGCAATAGAACCTAATTTCTAATCCCCAACATCCACAGAAAAAGCCAGATGCTTCAGTGTGCATCTGTTACCCCAGCCCTGGATGGAGAGGATACAGGCAGATAGATGCCTGGTGTTTGCTAGCCAGTCAGTCTAGACTAACCAGTGAGCTCGAGGTTCAGATGAGACCCTGACTCAAAAACTAAGGTAGAGAGTAATTAAGGGAGATACCTAACATTGAACTCTTACCTGCATGTGCATAATACAAATGTGTACCTTCAATCATTCACATACAAAAAATTTTTTTAAATAACATCTTTACATCTGTTCATTTTAGTCTTACATCCAACTTCCCATACTGGTGCTTGGGAGAAGAAGCCTAAATTTAAGAATGTCATTGGTCAGACTCTAACAGGTCCTTTCAATGTTATAGCCCAATCCTTAGGATCCAAAGAAGTCCCAAGATGGGTTATGGAGGGAGGGCTAGGAAGAACTGCATTGCTCTACATAGGAAGCCAGGAGATGACTGTCCTTAGGAGGAGCCACAAACAACATGCTAACGAATGAAAGTAACCTGCTTCAGTAAACCTTACAATTACACATGACTTGGCCCTAGGCCATGGTTTGCTGAGCCCTAGCCTAAACCTTTAGATCAATACACTCACACTGCCCTGATGCTGTTTTATTCTGCTTGAGCTCCTTAATTAGGTTTCAAAACATTTTTGTTTATTTGTTTTTTTATTCTGTGGATTTGGAAGCATCAGTTTATGGCATCTTCATTACTAAGCCAAAGGGTCTGACACACAATCAAGGGAAAGAACAGCAAATTGCGAAATCCAGCTCTGTGCTTCATGTGTTCATCTTCAGAGGCAATTACTCCCAACAGATTACATAGGCTATCAACAATTGGGTATTAAAGGAAATGGAAGGGCAACAGAGCTGCAAGCCACAAGAACAGTGTCATCATCGAGGGCAGCAGATACTCTACAGCCATCCTTTCTCTCTGTGTGGTGATAATTTGACAGGAGCATGGGATAAAACCTTGGTGCTAATACATGTTCTCTTTGAGAGGCAGCCTAGTAGGGTTAGAAATCACTTGGACTCTGCTAACCACAGCCTTGAGTTCAAATCCTCCTCCTGCTTCTCCTATGTGTGTTATCTCTTTAAGTCTCCATTTCCATTCCTAAGGAACTTCATAGGATTTGTGAGAAAACAAAGACCAGGAGGAGCAGTGCTGCAGAGTGACTTTCAAATGTTTCTCAGGGGCCTGTGTGTTAAAGGATTGGTATGTAAGATGCTCTTCTTAGAAGGTGGTAGAATTTTGGAGAGGCGTGGCCTTTTGTGAGGACATTAGGTTATTGGGCCATGCCCTTGCAGGGTCATATAAAAGCCCATCCCTTCTCATTCTCTTTTGTTGCCTAGCCCTGGCATTGATAGTTTAGTACTACTACTATGTTCTTCTATCAAGGTGTGCTGTCAAGGCACAGGCACCAACACAGTAAGTCCAATTAAGCATGGATTGAACCCTCCAAATTTGTGAGTCAAAAAGAACCTTTTTTCTTTATAGGTTGGTAACCTCCAGTATTTTGTTATAGTGATGGAAAGCTGGCAACACAGGTAGAAATTAAGCACACTTTCTTTTGACGTTTCCATACGCTGTGTTGACTCAGTTCCCTGAGATGACAATATAAAAACAAAAAGGCTATATATAGCACTTCACAAGCATCAGAGCATAGCTGCTCATTCAGCATTTCAGCTTTTTATTAAGCAAAATGATAAGACAGATTCTGTGATCAGCACATGTTCCCTTTTTTTGCCTAATGACACTAATCTGTTTTTATCTTAGTCATTTAACTGAGCTTCATGATTAGCCCAGGCAAGGTTTTGGGGATTTAAATCATTTGTTTGATGTTTTTGCTTTTAGGCATGTTTGATTATTTATTAAAATCGATAAAATCAGCTGCGTCAACTAGTTATTAAAGCTATAATTCCTTTATTGGCGAATACCAGAAAGGTTGAAATAAATAAATGAAATGGAAAACCGCAAGTGACTCCCTGATTATGCTTCAAGTTTCTACAGGAGTGGCCTACATACTCCGTAGTAACTTAAGCCTGCTCACAACAAGTCTGTTCTATCTTTAGTCAATAAGGAAAAGGACCACGTGTATCAGCATATGTGCAGCTCGTGTTCTGATTTGTGCTTTAAAATAAAAACGTTTGAAAGTAGCAATGCATTCTGGTCTCCAGAAAGGAAATACCAAATACTTGCTAAAGGAGACTAGTGACTGGCTCCTATTAACCCCTTCCTACTTGGTATGTGCATGGGATTCCAACCACCAACAAGAGGATGCTCTTTTCCCATCTCTGAACATGGAACTGGTGTAACTTCTGTGGCCAGTGGACAATGGTGGGGGTGATACTATTCATTGAAGTAAAGAGTCCAGCTGCTCTGGCCTCTAAGTCTTCATGAGGAAGAACTTTGTGGACTCTGCACTCAAGGTGAGCCAGATGCCAAGCTCTTGAAAAAGCTTAGGCGAGAATACAAAATGATGAGACACCCTATGGAGAGAGAAGACCACACAGAGAAGTAAAGAGCTGCAATGAGAGTCAAGTAACATCTTCTAGTAGCGTCAAGCCCAGACCAACTTAGGAGTGACAGAACTGTCCACTGAAACAATCAGCATTCTGGATGTATAATGTGTGAACGGGAAGCAAGCCAACACTGTCTTCAGTCACATTCAGAGCTAGTCTTTACTCAACAATAGGTAGCCTAAAGGGAGAGAAAAGATGAGCGCATGAACCCAGATTTCTCAGAACAAAATAAAAATACCTGGTTGAAAAAAGTTAGTTCTTATCCCTCATCAAACCCAACCCCCAACTGATCTATCTACAACCTAACTCCCTCACCAAAGGATCAGGGAACATCATGGAAGAGGGAACAGAAAGACTATTTATAAAAGCCAGGGGACCAAGAAGTCTTCTCTGAGGTAGAGTCTCCTAGAAATGGCAGGGAACCTTCGCCCATGATACCTCGATGACATGGCTGTCTAAACAAGACCTGAAGACTCAGTGGTCATGCTAATGCTGAAGGGGCATGTCTCACAGAGTCCCATCACTAGGCAGAAGACAATGGCTGCCTGCAGATGACTGCAGAAAGAAGGAGAATTAGTCTCCCCAGGGTGCCTCCTGGTGAGTTACTCAGTACCAAGTGGTCAATTCCAAAAGCGTAGACACACAAGCAACGCTGAAAGAACTCAGCAGGTTGCATATTTCACAGACACACACACTTAAATTTGAAAAAGGCAATGAATTTGAGAGGAAGTGAAAGTATATTGGAAGAATTGAAGGAAGGAGAGAGGGGACGGCATGGACTTATATTTTAAATTTTAGAAATTGCAACAACAAAAAAGACGCCAAGCTGATTGAAGTAGTGACCGTCTGTCAGCTCAAGATTGGTATTCCCCTTCAAAGGCATTTCAAAAGAAAGATCTCTTCTGAAATCCTGCAGGGAAGGAATAACACGAAGGGCTGCACAGCTCCAAAGATATGTGTTTAGAAGTAATAATTCTGAACTAGCTCTGCCCCCTCAGTATGAGAAGATGCTGGGATTGTGGTTTACCTTCTGGGATTCTACTGTGTCACGAATGCAATGAGAAAGGCTGGTGACAGGAACAATACCAGAAAGGGAGATTAATAAGCTCACTTCGGTTGTATTTACAAGCTCCAAGAGCCATATGCACAAATGCTAAAACATGAGATCTGTGTATCATTTCATATGTAATCAGAGAACTATACTTGAGAATGTAAATATATATTACATTTTATGCATATTTAAATAGTTTTATTAGCTGAGCACATTCATTGTCTCTTATATAATATTAATATTGATTTTAAGTGATAATACTGATTTGTATTATGTATGTTTACCAGTCATTTTAATTTGAAAATGTCATTGTCCTTAAAGTCAAAATTTAATATATGATATTTCACTGTGTAAATTAAAAATTGTAGAAAAACATGTAGGTCTATGAAGATAAAAGCAATTACTTGTGATTACATTTAACAATAAATATTTCAAAAAGTCTTGCCAATGAGATAGCTCCACAGGCAAACATGATTGCAAAGGAAACCTTGTAATCTGAGTTTATCACTTGGACACTAGGGTAGAAAGAGAAAATCTACTTTGGAAAATGCATCTATCTCCAGATGCATATGGATCATTATTTATGTCTGCACCTATCCCATCCTAGGCATATACATAAAAAAAGATGATGAAGATAAATCTTAAAGTTAATAAGTATACCAATGTTTAAAGTGGTTACCTTAACCCACACACAGAATTATGAATATGTTATATACTCATTTATATTTCATATTAGCTCTTAAGTCAATGATAAGCAAACTACAATCTATAAAACCACAGGGATAACGTATAAAGCAAGGAACTGCATGGGGAGGATAAATACCAAAATAATAATAATAAAAAAAAAGAAATGTAATTTTGCCATCAATTTTTAGCATCACATTTTTAAAATTTGCATTCATTTGCATTTTTATGTATGTGTACATTCCTGATTGTCTGTATGTTCAACATGTGAATGCACTGTAAGTGGAAGCCAGAAAAGGGTGTCAGACCTCCTAGAATTGAAGAGAAAGATGGTTGTGAACTGCCTAATGTGGATGTTAGGAACTGAACCTAAGTCCCGCACAGGAGCATCAAGGGCCCATAACCACTGCGTCATCTCTCCAAGCCGATTTGGGCATTTCTGTGCTTGTATGTATTTCAAGTCATAGTAGATGGGACTTAACCTGAAGCTTTTTTCTTCTCAAAGTAACTCTGGGTATTGTCTCTAGCTTTGTTCAGACCTCCAAATAAACCGGGATTTCTGGTACTAAGCAGATTTGCAGTCATGTTCTATGAGGATGTGAAGACAAAGTAGCTATCGACCCTTACAGTGTCCCCTTCATGGGATACTTGCCTAGTGAATCTAGTTGATGCCTAGCTGTTCAACTGTCAACCAGAGGGACCCTCACATGGGAAGCATTCTGACAGTGACACACCTTTTGAGGCTTTTACTAGACCATGAGTTCTGTTACAGCTGTCACATCACCATCCTGGCATTGGAACTGATGCTGTTCCATGTCACAAGCCTGGGGCAGGCTCTGGTTCTTCAGCTGGAAGTGGAAATTCTGGGCAGCACTTCAACATGAAACAAGTTCCAAGATCCTAGTCAGGTGGCATCCAGAGAGAAGTCCTCTGCCCCTGAGTCCAGGGAGGCTGGACTAGAAATCTGGGGCTGAGGAGTGTGGCAGAGGAAGAGCCCTGAGTGAGTAGAATACTTAGGGGAATGGACAGGGCAGAGGCCACTTCAGCAAGGAGAGAAAGAGCTAAATGGTTCTATGACAAGAACAGAGCTGGAGACCCTGTTGAGAGTAAATTAGCTACCTCCTGGTATGAAAGAGTTAAATTTCCACTTAAAATGGATGCCAAGGCCTGGAGATCAAATTCAGTAGTAGCCTGTATACAGAAGACACCTGGTTCATCCCCAGCATCACCAGAAAGAAAAAATAAAAAGACTAAGAAACAACAAAATCTTAAGAAAGCACAGTAGCTTTTTAGCTATAAAAGTTGACTGGCACCTAGGTTGCTATAATGCATGTATAATAATACTTTGATTAAGTATAATTTGTAGCTTTTTCTATCAGGTTTTCATGGTACCAAGACATCTTTTTTGAGAAATCAAGACATCCTTTTGAACTACTGAGGCTCGTCAAGGGATACAAACTATCAAGTGTGTAGTGGGAAATGAGAGTAACTGTCGGCACAGTTCTGTGGCCTTGGAGGGACTGCTAAGTTTGGCCACGTGAAGAACTAACTTAAAAGTCACAGGCAACTCTTAGACCCATGTTTACCATCTTTGTGTTTTGCATGGACACATACAGCACAAAACCCAGGAAAATACAAATAGCACTTACTCCCAGTTGTATGAATAAGTTAGCCTTTCCTCCTCTTCTGTAAAAGAAAGGAAAAGGAGAAAAAAAAGATGCTTTTAGCACTGTAAAAAATTAAGTACCCAGGAGAAGAAAGAAAAATGGTAGTAAATATATAAAATCTATGCAAATTAAATCAGTATGACACCATTATCATCTGTCAAACTGGCAAATTAAAAAAAATTAATTCCCAATGAAGGCAAAATAAAGACACTTTCATTCTACAAGACTAAAAGAATTTGTCACCAGCAGATACTTACTAAAGAATATATTAAGGAGTATTCTTTAACAAGGAGGAAGATGATTCCAGATGAAAGAACACAGATGCAACA
Source organism: Mus minutoides (assembly GCA_902729485.2). Taxonomy (NCBI): domain Eukaryota; kingdom Metazoa; phylum Chordata; class Mammalia; order Rodentia; family Muridae; genus Mus; species Mus minutoides. The sequence continues at coordinate 94,769 of CACVCL010016905.1, forward strand.
AAGGCAGGAAGAAGAAGAAAAGGTAAATATGTGGATGTGTCAAAATGGATATGAAATGTACAAGACAATAATGTTATTGTCTTGCTGGCTTTGGCTTTTGTAAAATGTGAAATTGAAATCCATGCATAGTATTCATTATTAGGGAGTAAACAGCCTTAAAATGGCTAGTGAGGAAGTTCATAAAGAGGTTAAAAAGATGAGACTTCCATAAGTTGAAGATAGTTCCATAACCACATGAATACCAAACAATAGAGGAAAAGTTTCACACTCTCTTTAACCTTCCAAATTGGTGCTCCAAAATAAAAAATGATGGTAATAATGATAATAATAATAATAATAATAATAATAATAATAATAATAATTCAAGAAAAACAAAACAGGATGGAAAGAGAATACATACTATATCAATAGTTACAGCAGCTGTAAATGCCTTATATGCTTTATTTTAAAGGACAAAGATCAGCCAACTGTACCTCAAGAAAAAGAAAAAATAAATCTTATTAGTACATGCTGATCTGTAGGAACAAGAACAATATGCTGAAAATATACTATTTCACAAAGAGGAAAATGCATAAAGAATATGGAAACAGTAAAATAACAAAATGTATTTCAACTCCAAAACATCACTGGGATTGAAGGCACAAATTTAAATAGGAAACGTTATCCCGTTATGAAAATGCAATGATTTTAAATTTGTACACACCTAATAATTACATCTTAAAATACATGAGGCAATTTTTTTAAAGAAACCCCTGTAATGATTGTGGGAAAGCTGGTGAATCTTTCTGTTCCTAACAGAGCAAATGAACAAAAATCAGTAAAAATACAGAGTATTTGAACTACCCAACTGACAAACCCAAGTTAAATCAGTATGGAGAATGCTGTCTTAAACTAGAGAAGGAACACAACACACACACACACACACACACACACACACACACACACACACACACACACTTAAAAGAATAACCAAGGCTGGGTGGTGGTGATATACACTTTTAACCCCAGCAGTCAGGAGACAGAAGCAGGCAGATCCTGTGAGTTAGAGACTGGCCTGGTCTACAGAGCAAGAGCAAGTTCCAGAACAGTCAACTACAAATAGAGAAACCTTATCTTAACAGACAGACAAACAGACAGACAGACAGGTGGGTGGATGGAGAGAGAGAGAGAGAGAGAGAGAGAGAGAGAGAACCACAATGAATACTGACCCATAAGGAGAAAGTTCCCATGAATCCTAAAGGTAAGAATCTGTGCTCCAACTAACAGCAATTAACATCTGAAAAAACAGCAAGTCCCATATAATCATTATTTATGGAATATATTTAGCTATTTCTACATCTATGCATGACTACAGTCCTCTTCGAAACCAACTGTAAAAGCTTGGGGCTGAGAAAGATCGGTGGATGAAAACCTACCATGCAAGCATGTGCATTTGTGTTTGGGGTCCCAGAACCCACATAAAGCTGGACACAGGAACATCCACCTGTAATCCCAACACCCGGTGGCAAGAAGGGAGGTTGACACGGACCCCCCTTAAAGCCCATGGACCAGCTAGCCTGGGGTACATATGTAACAGTGATCCTGTCTCAAAAAGGTGGAAGGTGACACCTGAGGTTGTCTTCTGACCTGGACAAGCTCACAGACAAAGGAGAGAAGGGACATTTTTTAAGTAAAAAGTTGGATTAAAGTTGATATCAATAAATTAATATTCTAACAGCATGTATGAATGAAGAATATGTGATTTGATGGCTGGATCTCCTCTGTTTAAAAAATATATACAATTTCTTACTTATTCTAAGTTCAATAGGACTGCCTTCTTATTCGGAGACCATAACATAGTATTAGCAAACTCTCAAGAACTTTTTTTAATGTCCTCAATCAGTAATTTTTGTTCTTACCATAAGAGTCTTAGGCAGTTTAGTCTTCCTAAAACGTACTTTAATCAAGTACTTTATTTTTATGACAACTGATACTCCCAAAATCTATCAACCTATCTGTTTAAGTGTATATCTATGTATATATATATATATATATATATATATATATATATATATATATATATATATATTTATATTTGGAAATATTTGTTGACACAAGACTAGCAGTGACATAATTATCTGCATAACAAATGCTAGTTAGAGCAACCTCTAGAGAAATACAAAGAAATCAAAAATTAAGTCAGCCCAGGTATGCAGCTTTACTCTATGTTTTTGGGTAAAGATCTTTGGCTATAAGATAAGTAACATGTAAAGCTGAAATACATCTTTGAATTGTAATATATTAACTCTTTTTAAACTAAGTAAGCATAGCTGGTTACTGTAAATAATTCTTGATTACTTAAGTATAAATCAAATGAGTTGGACCTATGTTGGCTGGACATCCCACAGGATGGACAGAAGGCAAGAGGCAGCAGCATCATGAGTTGGAAACCTTGGACCCCTAAGCATAAGACAGTGATCACTCATCTTGCCTGAATGTTGGCTGTTTCTCTCATATGTGTTCCCATATTTCAAGATCTCCAGCTGCGAGTTGCTCTACAAAGAAAGAAAGAAGTGAAGACCATGGGCCACACATTCAATCCTTAACTCTCCAAGGATAGCAGACTTGGATCACAATCCCAAGAGGTATCTACAGGGAGACAAGATAAAATCAAGATGCTCTCTAGAAGGCAGAAAGAAGGTTGCTGGGCTTCTGCTTTCTGGGGTTTCTTCTGAGTGCAAGGGTGTAGGTTCCATACATGCAATCAGATCTTTAGAATCTTTAGAACACAAGAAACTTCCCTTCCATATTCTTTTAGACCCTTAGTTCTATGAGAGCAACCGTTGTGTTCTCTCTCTCTCTCTCTCTCTCTCTCTCTCTCTCTCTCTCTCTCTTTCCCTCCTCTCTCACCCAAGTACCTCTCAAATTCACTTTGCAGTCCTTTAAGGTTGATTGACTTTGAATTTCTGATCCTGATTTCTGGGATTATAGGCCTGTGCTACCATGCCTGGGGTTAGGTAGTGTAAAGATTGAATCTAGGACTTTCAGCCTGCTGGGCAAGCACTCTACCCACAGAGCTACATAGCCAGCCCAGTTTCTCTTTCATTTCTATACTTTCAGACCCTGGTAACAATATCTTAATACAATAAATAGTGGCAAAGGGAAATGTTTAAAATGTAATTCAACCGAGAAAAAAAAAAGTAAAAAACAGAGAGAGAGAGAGAGAAAGGGGAGGGGCTTTCAAGTACCTGCTGTTTCTTTGTAATTATAGACGGGATAAAGAAAATTAATCATTACAGTGAGTTATTTAGGCCTACAAAAGTGCTTACTTAAGGATTTTGTGGTATCATTGTTAGAAGGGCTCTGCCTCATCCCGGCCTGCCCTGACCCATTCCATTGTGTGTGTGTCCACAGAGACAGCCAGGCAGAAAAACCCCATTGTCCAATGGAACAGACTAGCTTCAGTGGAGAACCCCTCCCCGGCCTGCACACACAGCAGCTCTGCTTCTCCAGGGCCTGGGGAAATAATGACTTGTGGAAAGATAAATAGCGCAGGGTTATTTGGCCATCGCGCTGGGGCTCCAACCCTTTAGAAGTCTGCACTGACAGCAGAAACATTGTTGAGTGTCTAAATAATTTGAATGATATTAGGAGGGAGGCTCTGGTGAGTGGAGGGCCGCGACGGCTTGATGACAGCAGGCTGACAGTGGAACAGAATTTTGTGGGCTGAGACGATTGTAAAGGCAAACAATAGGGAGATTGTCCTGCTGTTATTGTGGGACGCTGTAATTTATGGATGAAATGGAATTTCAAACAAAATAAACAGACTTGAATTTGTTAACTAATACAGTAAGCAGAGAGCAGTCTGTCGTAGGAGAAGGAATGAGACTGTTTTCAATGCTCCTGCTATTTGCTAAACAGAAATATGTTTATATTTGGCAGGAAGCCTCGCCTTTGTTTTTTGCTAGCATCTTGACAATGGCCTTCTTTCTTTAATCCTTAGCACAGATAGAAGACGTGAGTGAGCGCGGAAATACTGTGCCTGTGCGTATGTATCAGTAAACAGCTATGGTTACCGTTCTAGACGTTCAAGAAAGACTGCCTTTCGGCAGCCAGGAAAAGCCTCTGTAAAAGAGGCAGCAAATTTACTTTTGTCTTTCAAATCTCAATGTCACTTTCATCATAGACTCTGTGGCCATGTGAGGCTGTGAGACTGAACCATTATGTTCAGTTTACTTCTCTACCACCAGTCATCTGTGGTGCTAAGACAAAGCACTGGCTGTCCGAAACATTATTAAAAAGTACTCACTTCTCTCCAAAGTATAAGGGGAGGTTAGTGAGCATGGCCAGGCCAGTGATTGATGACTGTCATCTATGGGCTTCTTGGATTCATCTTCTAGACTGGGGCAGAGGGCAAAGGATATACCTGACATGTCACTGATATCACTGCTGGGAATAATATCATCCCATAGCAGGCAATAAGTGTGTGTGTGTGTGTGTGTGTGTGTGTGTGAAAGAGAGAGAGAGAGAGAGAGAGAGAGAGAGAGAGAGAGAGCGCACACTCAGTTCCTCTATAGGTAAGGTCTCCGTCTAACTCATAGCTACATTTGTCAGAACAAAAACAAGTCTGAGATAAAATGAGACCCAGTCATTTCTTCACAGAGATGTGGCAAGGGGATACATCTGCTGCTGCCTTCATCTCAGCAGGACACTGGGTTGGGAAGGGGAGAGAATATTCTAGGATAAAAAGTAAGGGCTGAGACAGCCTTGCATGGGCAAGCATCCCACAAAGGTGGGATTTCTAGAAGCCGGTGTGTATGTGTGATTACTCTTGGCAGGCTGCAAGAGGACACGCAAGCCATCTGGAACTTCCTCAAGGATGGCTTTGGACACGGATTTTCAGTGTCAGATCATTTCCACCAACTTGTGGGATTCACTGAGCTGCAGTTTGTATGGCCAAAGTGTCCTAGTGTACCTTTCAGGGACGCTAATAGGCAATTATTGATGCCTGAATACACACATTCTCTTTCTCCTGACTTGTAACTAAATAAGCAACCTCTTAGAAAATGTCAAATAGGCAAAATAGAATTTCAAATCAAAATGCCACTAACACCCAAAATTCTAAATGGAATAAAAACAAAATACATATAAAACTCCAGGCAAATTCATTTAAGGCAAATAAATATGCATCTTTCTATTCTGGCCTTACTTAATCATAGGCATATTCTAGGGACAAGATCTTGTAATTCTTACAGAAGTGTAGGTGATTTGGTTGAGAGACATCACCACAAAGATTCCAGTCCATGTTTTTATAAGTAGCATTATATTTACCTTACCAAAAAAAAAAATTCCTTCTAAAAATTCACAATTTTACTATCAACTCTGTCCTTATTCACTAATGTATGAAACCTCCATCTGGGCAGAGCAAGTGACCATGGGACATTTTAAGTAGAAATTAAATAGACCTTTGGCTTCATGCCCAAGGGGATAGGGTGCAGGGGGGGATGTCAGTCCTTATACAGAAAAACAGGCAAGAGATAAAAAAGATTCCATTCTATCTATAATCCAATCTTCTTATGGCTGTAGTACAAGTTTCTTCTCAGCTAACAGAAGTCCCTGCAGAAGGTTTAAACAATCTCAACAATTTCATTATGTGAGCGCAGCTAAATTCAATAATGTAAAAGGGCCCAGAGAGGCTTCCCATATGCTCCATCCCATAGCCTTTCCTTCCAGGGGAAGGCAGAGAACTTGGCTCCCTGGAAACTGAATCGACTCCAATTGCCTGGAGCACAAATCTTGCTTTGTTGACATCAACCAAGCTCTCCTGAGGACACACAAAGAAGGAGCCATTAGAATATCTCGTGACTCTGCTCTGAGCCAAATCCAGCCTCCCTGAAATGAATGGGGATACTTGTTACGTGGCCCAAGAAGCTATTTTGTCCGCTTGAAAATTAATTAGACCGTAGCTCCACGAACAATCCAAAGATGCCATGCCAGTATTCTTAGACAGATGACCCTGGCTACGCTCCTAATATTAACAAGTTTACCCCGCAGCAAAAACATGGTCCTTTGGCTTAGCTGGGCCTCTGCTCCTAATGCTTTCCTGAGTGGTAGCCAACTCCAGGCAAAGCCTCACTAGAGCGAAAGTTTGAAAGAGTTGTTCAAACTTTCCCATGCAGTGGAAATAAGAGATGCTAGAAAGGAAAGCTTTTTTTCTTTTCCTTTAAGGTTTATTTTTAACTGTGTGTATGCATGAGGGGGAGGCATATGTGTGAAAGTATGGGTACCAGAGGAGGCCAGCAGCACTAGATCCCTGTAGCTGGAGTGACAAGAGGTTATGAGCCAAGGGACATGGGTGCTGAGAACTGAACTTAGGTCCTAAGCAAGAACAGTTTTCATTCTTAAAGCCAAATTCTATCTCCAGGCCCAGGAAGGCTTTTCTTCTCAGGACTAATTTAATCACTTTCCGGTAGGCATTAGAGAAAATGTTAAAATGTATAGTAACTGATGTCACTGTCCACTTTTGATTAAAGCTCTGTAAAGATACAGGTGGTATGGCTCCTTATACTCTCGGCGGGACAACAGGGCTACACGGTAGGCTAGAAGCATCAAGCCGCAGGTCTAGGTGAAAACCCACTTTCCCAGGTATGAGCCTGCAGTTACTGTCCTCTTGGCTGCCTCTTCCTTGAGGAGAACCCTGGGCTTGCAGGGTGGCATTCATAAAGAAGCTAATAACCATGTTGAAAATTGATCTGTATGCTGTTACCTTTAGTAAGTATCTATGGTGACACAACTAATATTCAATTAACTGCAGTGAGCTGGGCGTGGTGGTGCACGCCTTTAATCCCAGCACTCAGGAGGCAGAGGCAGGTGGATTTCTGAGTTCGAGGCCAGCCTGGTCTACAAAGTGAGTTCCAAGACAGCCAGGGCTATAAAGAGAAACCCTGTCTCGAACCGCCCCCGCCCCCCCAAAAAAAAACAAAAACAAAAAACAAAACAAAACAATTAACTGCAAAAGTCAGGTGAAAGCAGGGAGAGCAGGAATTGGAATATAACATGTAGAAAATAAAATTTCGGAAACTACCCGGAAGTGCAGAAGTTTCAGAAAAGCAAAGTCAACTTTTCAGGAAGTGTATTTTCAGTCAGGCATAAATAAATAAATAGATAGATAGATAGATAGATAGATAGATAGATAGATAGATAGATAGATAGATAGATAGATAGATAGATAGATAGATAAATAAAAAAAAGGACCCATCACAACTGACTACAGGAAGGACAGATTTCTGGCTTTAATTGAGCCAGTCCATTCGTGGCTGGTAATTGGTTCTATTCTATTCTCTCTCCCCAGTGCTCTATGGCTCAGGTTCTGTGCAATATGCTGTCCTTCTCAGGCAGCTGTGGAGCTTGTGCACTAGAGACGAACAAACAAATGTCCATCAGGCTGCACAGAACAGCAAAGAAAGGGGTGCTTAGGGAGTGACAAACAGAAGGTCTTATCTCTCTCCCCCCCACCGTCTTCGCCCTTCTCTCCCTCCCTCCCTTGCTTTCTCTGCTTCTTCCTTTCAAACTGGAAACATACTCATTTTCTGACACCACCATCTCCTCAGAAAAGCATATACATTGTACAGCAACTATCTAGAAAGACATTGGAAGTCAATTTCAGGCCTATGTATACTCATGCATCCAACATGTGCATTCATGAACATGCAAGTATGAACAAGCACACACCCACATACCACATACATTTTCACAAAGACTTTTAACAGCAATGATAAACTCGCCCTTCCCCCACCCCTCCACTAGGGATTCGTATCATTTGCATGCAGAGACATCTGAATATACAAGCTCTTTCTGGATTTCCTGATGTAACTAATTGGTTTTAGACCAGCTCTGCTTGTCTTTTTTAACTTCGATTTTTCTATGCCTTTGTATGATCTTAACAGTGAACAACCATCATTCTTCTCTCTGTCCCTTCAAAAAAGACTTGTGTAAGTCCAGGATCTTGAAACAAACACAGTCAAAAATCACTGGGCAGTGCAGAGCACGGATGTCAGAATACATAGCTCTGGAAACTGGGCATGAAGTAAACCCCTAACCCCTGTGCTTTAGAAACTGATGAGGACTTACCTTCTGTTTTATAAGTCTAGGTCAAAATGCAATGACTGAGGTGAGGAAAAGAAGTCACATGGTTCTCTTCTGTGGAGCCGTAAGACTTGTCCATGAAGAAATATATTCCAAATGCTAAGGTAGGGCCATCTCTTTACAGGTTATCTGAGACCTACAGGTCACTCTTACTTGCAAGGAGACAGCGTTCTGAGACCTTTGCTGCTTCTTTGGCATACGCTACTGAGCAACCTCTCCAGATCTGCTGACATCACTCCCTACTTTCATCCCTATAAACTCTACCTTTATTAGACTCACTCCAAAGTGATTTTCTTCACTATTTTCACCTTCTGCTCAAACAAATACCACTTTCACTGAAAACCGAACAAGCACCCAAACACTGGGAGAGACCTCACATTTCTAGTTTCTGTATTTCTACTCCAGGGTATGGAGAAGAAATCACCTTCAGACACTGAACTAACAAAGACCTACTGGGAAGTTCCATGGAGATGCCAAGCTGATCCACAGGCCTATCACAAGCATGAAAAGTTGGTGGATAAATAGACAAATAGAGGTCCTCAGAAGCAAATTAAAGTGGTAAACAGAAAATCTGAAATCTCAATGTAATAATGTCATGTCTCACTAGGAACTTTACAATTTTCAAAGAACGCTACTATCTTACTTTTTCCCCACTGAACCTTACAGCAGATTCAGAGGGAGGCCGATGGATTGTTGTGTCCAAAAATCCAGATGGTGTGTGACCACCCAAGAGGATTTTTCTATAATTGTAGTTGAAAATGCACGCTGAAGAAGCAGAGTCCTGGGGTGAAATTTTGTTTTTAATATGTTTAAATTTTAATTGTGGGTGCATGCATGCTTGGGTGTTGTGTGTTGTGTTGTGTGCGTGTGTGTGTTGTGCATGTGCGTGTACAAGGGCATGTGTGTCTGTGCATACGTGTGTGCATACATTTGTGCTTGCATACATATGTACATGCATGTGTGTATGTACGTGTGTACATGTATGTATGTGCGTGTGTGTGTGTGTGTGTGTGTGTGTGTGTGCCATGATGTGTATGCAGAAGTCAGAGACCTTGTTCTTGTCTTCTACCTTGCTGACACAGGGACTCTCTTGCGGTTCAATGTTGTATTCGCACACCCCACATGACAAAATCCACATACTTCTGTGCCATTCTCTTGTATCCACCTTCCATCTTCCCGTGGGAATTCTGGGTTTACGGATATGTATCACCATATCCAGCCTCTTTTCATACAGGTTCTAGAGCTCAAACTCAGGCCATCAGGCTCATGTGGCAACTGCCTTTGTTTGTACTGCCTCTCCAGCCTGATTCTCACTCTCGGGAGGCTGAACGGGTTGGAAAAAGTTGACCTAGTGCCTGCCATTTACTTACCTGAAACATTGGACTATTCTGTGGTATAGAAGCCGCAAGCTGATAAAATGGCATGTTCTAGTACTACCCAGTGCTTTATGGAATCTCTTTCATGGGTGGAAGGAAAGAATAAAGGTGGTAAAAGAGCTCAGGACTATAAATGGTAACTAGCTGCCCCCACCAAATATGTCTCTTACTTATAGGCTCTGTTAGCCAGACTTTTAATGATTGTTCAAAACACTTCAGAGAGAGTTTATTGGATGGGAGACTTATTTTTGCTCATGACTTCAGTGATTTAAGTCCATAGTTTTTTTTTTGCTCCAGGTTTCTAAGCTATGGTGAAGCAGAACATCTTGACAGAAGGCCATGGAAGAGCCAAGCTGCTCTTCAAAGAGCTTCCAAGGAAGCAGAGAGAAGTTCGGGAGAAGTTCGGCCATGGACAAAACCCATCATCACTGCAGAGTACAACCACAATGAACAGATCTTTCAACCAGGCCCCACTCCCTATGTCCTATATCTTTCAGGGATGCTGCCATGTCATGAATCCACCAGTGAATTAATCTACTGATGAAGGCAGAGGCCTGGTAGACCAATCCCCTTTCAACAGCATCACAATATGGACAACAAGCCTTAAGTACACAAGCCTTTGGAGGCCATCTCATAGGCAAACCACAGCACTGGATGTCCCTCTATCTAGTCCAGCTCCACTGGTGGGACTGCTTGTTCTACTCACTCAGATGGCCTTAGAACAAGGAATGGTTCCTGGCACAAATCAGATGCTCAGAATCGTTTGTGAATGAATGGCTCTGTCGATGAGACAGATTCGTTGTAATCTTCTTCAGATTGCAGTAGAGAGAAATGGTCCAGAGCAGAAGCAGGGGCTTTTCTGTCTGGGGATGTCCCCTAAACTGACACATTAAAGAACTAGAGCTAACATGAAAGCAAAGGCTATACCATAAGACATCTTTGGAAGCGGAGTGAAATACTCATTTGAAGCTCAGGTCATGCATGTGAAAGATAGGGATGGTGTAGCAAATGTGTTCACATGCTGGTCCACCGGAGATACAAAAGTTGCTGCCATCTTCCTCTAGGCTCCCCTACCCTTGGTTGCACCCCATCTCCTGTTTAGTTTTCCAGATTTCTTAGATTAGAAACAATCCTGCATACATCTTGCTACTTAGAGGCCTCAGTGAACTCACCACCTCCTGAGTCCTGTCTGCCTTCGTTCAGCCCTTGTGACCTTAAATGTCCCTCAAAGAATCCCCGTAAATGGACTAAGGCGTGAATTAAAAGAACTAGATTGAACTGAGGCAGGAGAATCAAAGTGTCCTTTAAATGCTAGTAGGCACTGCCTTTGGCATAACAAAAGGAGTTAAAACATAATTAAGATCTGAGGGCTGATTACAGGAATGTGTGCGATTATTTTTTATTATTTTCCCCCTTTCTATCTCTGTGATGGGTGTGATCAACCTCTGCCGTGCTCCGTTGCTTAGTAGCAGACAGTCAGAGTTTTAATTATACGCTAACATAAGCTAAGGAACACAAAGCTGCCTTATGTCTAATACGTATACATCAAGAAAGACATGTGACAGCATCGCAATTGCTTTAGTGCCTGATAAAGAGTGTCTCCAGTAGGGTTGTCATCAAAGGATCAGGAACAGAGTGGGAAAGTATTATTAACAAGGCTGCAACTCTATTTATATGTCCTCCATTGTTTGTGAGTTCTTGTTAGAAGCTAGAAATGATTTTTTTATCCACTACTAATTTCATCGGTTCTTTTTTTTTTTTTTTTTTTTAAGTCTGCAGGTATAAAAAGAAAACTTTTGTCAGTTATACTGCCAACCCTTTCCCTCTGGATAGAATCTTTTTTTATTCCATCAAACTTGCAATTTCTAAAATATTATATCTTTTAATTAAAAAAATTTTTAAGTATTAGTTCATTCATTCTTCCAGCACTCAGCAGAGATGCATTCTGGGAGCAAATCCCAGAGGAGACCTCTGTCCTCATTGAGAATATATGTTAAGGACAAGGAAAAGCAATCAAACAATAATAAACCAAAGAGAAGATAAGCACAGGCTGTAATCAGGGTTGTGAGAAACGTGGAGTATACCACACAATATTAGGGTAGCTGGAAACAATAGAACGTTCAGAGTTACATGGTCTAAGTCGGGGCTAATCTATCACATTAGAGGCATTTCTTTCACATTGACATACTTTTTAATTAATCAGTGCCTTATTCTATCTGGTTAAATCAAACTTTTATGCTTGACCACCGCTAGCTATGTTGAATATTGATTTGGATTTTAAAACAATATTTCGGACTTTCATATGACAGAGGGTCAGATCTTCAGAATACATAAGGCATCTGAGTAAATTGGCCACCTTCGCATCTATATTGTTCATTCTTCTCAATAGATGGGTTTTCACCTGGTGGTCCTAGATGACAGCTTGGGCTTCATCTGCACAAAAGACAAAGTCCATACATATGCATAGCCATGAAATTCACTCCATGGCTGTAAGGGAAGCTGGCCTAGGTAGCCTTCATTCTGGGCAGTCATACACACACCTGGAGAAACGGTAGAAATGTGTCACTAAGGAAAAGGCACTGAGTTACTGAAAAGGCTAGCAGTCATACATAGTGCCACCCAGGGTAATGTGGCAGTGTGACTGGTTCAGGGAAAGACAGGTATTTCTTAGGAGATCTCCATTGGGAAGACCTTAAAGAAGGCAAGAGAGGAGCTGGGGAGATGCTGAAGTCAAAAGAGAAGTTGGTGCATAACCATGAAGACTTGTTTGAATCCCCATGACCTACATTTAAAAACAAAAAACAAATAAACATAAAAAAAAAATACCAGGCATGACTATGTGTGTCTGTGACCCCAGTGCTGCAGGGAGGAAGACAGAGAGGCAGGGGGTTGCTGAGATTTGGTAGCTGCTAGACTAAATGAAAACCAAGACAACTCCTGGGGCAATGGGAGATCTGTCTCAAGGGAATAGAATTAGAGCGAAGGCTTCACCTAGCCACCTCTTCCAGCCTGTGCATGGGAGCATGGGTATGCAGATACATTACACAGATACACACATCTGCATGTGCATGTGCATGTGCATGTGCATGTGCATGTGCATGTGCATGCATACACACACAAAAGAAGGCAAGGGAGCTTCCTCAATGGAGTGGGCAAAGAGGGCTGGAAGCAGAATGGATACTTACAGCAAACCATGTGCTCACGGTGTAACCCTATCTTCCCTTTGCTATAAGATTATATGCTACTATAAAGTTCTGTATGGGATGATAATCTCTACTCTTCCTATTTTTTTATATTCTCCGGCCATCAAAGCACATTAAATTATGGCAATTTGAGTTATCATTTAAAAAGCCCCTCAACTATTATCATCCTGTTTTGAGCATGTGGGGGAATGCTTGAGAGCATCTTCAGTAGTGACTTGGTATTTGACATTTTATTTAGGTACACACGTATATGTGGGGTTTATGGAGAGGAAGAGGTAGCCACACAGATAAACATCTCTGTAAACCAGTATGTGTGGTGATAAATAACATACCAGGTTTAAATAAAAGCAGTTACAAATTAGAGTATTAAATCACAACCCACATTACAATAACGTGATTTGGTTTGGTGTTCACCAGAACAGAGCTGACCGTATGGAACTAATGTGATGTTTTGTGTGAATGTCACATTAGTTATGCATTTGTTATACGATTTTCATGGGTGCCAGAATGTAATTCATTGGAATAAACAGAAGAGCCGAGTGGCATTGAGCCTAATGCTATAAAGGGGAATTTGCCTTCATTAAACCCTCTCATAAAGCAATTAAGGTGACATTATATCCAGAGCATTTTCTTAATGAATATCTTACACTGACATCAAACAAAAGAAGGAATCAGTAATACTGTTTATTTCTGCAAATTCTCTGTGAACAAAGATCACTGAAGTGCATGGTTTTGTTTAAACATATCATACGACGGCAGCACGCCCTACTACTGAAGACAAGGCAGTGTGGCTGGATATCAGAGCAAAAGCATTTCAAAGCTTTGCCTTGAGTTCCCTGACTACAGAAGGCAAGGAACTAACATGGAGATCGTTCCTTACTGTGCATCTGGAAGGAGAAACTCCAAGTGCATAAATGCCTTCTCTGAACTAACCAGATTTCCCACAATCTTGATGAAGCTGCAAGTCCAAGACCAAGTCTGTGGCACCCGAGAACTCAGATCTGTTCAGAACTAGAATACAAACATCAGTTTCAAGGGCACACACTGTGTCCTTTTTTTTTTAAATCTCCATAACCCTAAATACCTAACACAATATTTGGCATATATAATATATTGTATATTATGCATATTTATAGTTAATATAAATGAATGTAACTGTTGTTTGCAATAAGTTTTGTTTACTAAATATGGATTGCAATGCTCATATATAAAATGTTCAAAAATGATGTTACTTGTTTTTGTTTTCCAAATCAGGAATAGCAATATGTACAAAGGAAGTTAAAACCTAACTTTTAAACTCAGGGTTCTCATCTCTTTCCTAGGGCATATGTTTGTTTATTTTGCGGGGGAGTCTATAGAGAATAGATAATGGGGAACAGAAGGCACCCAGCCCTCAATGTCAGCCTCTCTCTCTCTAATCTTTGTTATATCCCACATAAGAGGTTAAAGATTATCTTTCTCCTCTGCAAGGTCTTTGCCTGATTAGCTGTTTCTTTTGTTTTCTAATTCCAGATATTTCAAAATGGGTGGTTAGACTGTCTAAAGCTCCATCTCCCCTACCAAATAGATTCTTTTCTCTGTTCTCACTGTCTCCCCGTGAGTCCAAGATTCTTCTGGCAGGGCTTGTCTGTGTTGCACCGTACAACCTTACCATAGCATTGGTTCTGAACATAAAATTAACACTAGGCATTGTGCATGCATTAAAAAATGCCAACAATTGATGCTTGCAACATTGTATCTCAGATTTGAAACTTTTTTGTGTTATGATCTCCAGTGGTTTTACTGTAGATATAAAGTTATCTGTTCATATTGAAACATAGCACTTTTATTATTGAAAACAGACACTTAATATTTTGCTACTATTGTATAGCATAAAATTAGTATATCTTTGTATTACATTACATTAGAATGTTTGGTTTGAAAAATTGGTATTTGAGATACTGACAAGTTTCAAAACAAATAGTGAAATTTGGCTTTCAGTGAAAAATGATCAGAACAATTTCTGAAATGGCTCTAAGCATACTTCTTTCAGTTTGTACTATGTGTTTACTTGTTTGTTTGTTTGTTTTGAGACAGGGTCTCTCTACATAGCTCTGGTTATCCTAGAATTCACTTCATAGACTATGCTGGCCTTAAACTCACAGAGATCCACCTGTCTCTGCCTCCTAAGTGCTGAAATGTATTGTCTTCAGCAGTAGGGTCTTACTGAGATGCTATAGAAGTAACCAATATTATTAGCAATAGCATGTGATCTTTGAGGGTGTCTATGTGACCCCTTTGGCCCCAGACTAAAAAAAAAAATGCAACCCATACCTGGTACTGGGAGTCTTATTTTATAACGTATGATATCTAATTATTATTTCCCCCATTATATGGTAACTCCATTTAAATTCTTTTTATATTATATTTATATGTTATAAATATATAGGAGTATATTTTTAACATATAAATATTTTATGTCATATAATTGTATATTTTAGTAAGCTTCTACAGTAGTAGGTTTTCATAACTTTTCCAAAGACCTTTAGTGTTAATAGTTCATATTCCCAGGGGCTGGTAAGATGGCTCAGCGGTTAAGAGCGCCGACTGCTCTTCCGAAGGTCCGGAGTTCAAATCCCAGCAACCACATGGTGGCTCATAACCATCCGTAACGAGATCTGATACCCTCTTCTGGAGTGTCTGAAGACAGCTACAGTGTACTTACATATAATAAATAAATAAATCTTAAAAAACAACAACAACAAAAATAGTTCATATTCCCTCTTTAAGCTTGCCCTCCTATTCTCCCCATTTAATCCTCCTAGTTTAGTTTCCTACTTATGTCTTTATATCTCTGTGGCCTGTTTCCCCTTGTGCGTGTTCAGTGGGTGAGTATGTGTTGGGGTACACATGTACACATATGCACATCCATGTGGAAGCAATAAGTCAATCTTGGCTTTGTTCCTTGAGAGTCATTCATCTAGTTTTCTGAAATGGAGTCTCCCCTTGGCCTGTAGTTCACTGATTAGGCTAAGCTGACCTGACTTTGGGAGTCCCGGGATACACCTCTCTCTCAGAGGTTCTTCCAGCACTGAGATTACACATGTGAGCTATCATGCCCAAAGGGTTGTTTTTAAACAGGTATTCTGTGGATCTTTTACTTATGTAGCAAGCATTTTACAGACAGAGATCTCCCTCTAACCTGTAACTTAATATTTTTTAGATGAAGCTGAGACTCAGAAAGATTCATTATTTTCTCCAGGTTCTACAGTGAGTAAGACACCCTTTACCCTCAAACTCTATACTCTATGTTTCTTCTAGGCATGGCAACTCAAATAGCAAAGGCAAAAAAAAAAAAACAAAAAAAACAAAACAAAACAAAAAAAAACACATTTGTGGGAGTTTCTTTCTTGTGGGTAAAAATCCATAGACTCTAGATAGAATTTCACATTTTTAAGGGTTGGTACTAAACAGTTTGAGGGCTTTATGAACTAATAATCTGCCAACATCTCTATAAAAAGCAGCAGGGCCATTGTATGAAAATTAATAAAAGGATGAATTTTTCTTAATTAGGAAAAATAAGTATATTGTCCCCAAATAACACACAGTCTGTTAAACTCAGTGTGGTTAACATTTTGGAAAGCTCCGGAAACTTCTCCCATATTTCTCCTTTTATCATAAATACTTGAATGCCATGCTCTAGGCTATTATCATCATGTAGAATTCCAGAGTCGGTGGCTTCGTTGCCTTCAATAAACGCTGTCTATTTACTTTGGGTAGGTGTATGAGTGTTTGCATACAAACAGACAAGTGTGTATTCAGAAAAGAATATGGCTAACTAATGACTTATTTATACACAAATCGATGGCTTATCCAATACAATTATTGATGGAACTAAAGTAGGTCTAATGTTCCCAGCTAAGTGCCATGATCTAAATATCACTTGACTGGGAGAGCCTTGAACTCTTTCTATATTTTTCTCCGGCCTTCAACTTGACATTTCCATTACTTCCGTCTCCTGAGAAGAAGAGACAATACCACTAGACATGACTCCAACCATTTTTCTTCCTCTCTTCCCTTTCTTTTTGTGATGGTGTGGTATGTGCATGTACCATGTGTGTTTTCTTCTCCATGTAGAGGCCAGAAGCTGATGCCTGTTTACTGCCTCAAACAATCTTAGTTTCTGAGACAAAGATGGACATTTTGGGCTCGATGTAATGGCTCAATGAACTATTAAATAGGCCTCTCTGCCTCCACTACATGGAGATTAGCGAAGCATGTGACAGACCTAGCTTTCGTGTGTGTGTGTGTGTGTGTGTGTGTGTGTGTGTGTGTGTGTGTGTGTACGTGCGCGCGCGCGCGTGTGTGTGCCTAGGGAGTTGAACTCAGGTCCTCATGCTTGCATAGCAAGGACTTTACCTACTGAACTCTTTACTCATCCCTAAAGCCTTGTTTTTAACTCAGCTCCTTCCTTGGCTGCATCCTGTAAGGTCCATGTTCAGCCTGAAGTCTATGAGAATTCCTCTCTAAACCTTAAACTGTCTGCCTTCTAACTTAGAACAGCCTCTAGAGTATTTCTCTGTACTTTCCTGGCCCGTTTTTTAAAAATTAAGATTCAACTTATAAAACATGAAATTCATGATCTGGAATGTACATTTCAGCAGATGTTATAGATCCACAATGTCCTATAATCCTAGTAATCTAATTCCAAAACATTCTTATCATCTAGCCTCAATTATGTAAATACTCTCTCAGCTTTTCTTTCTACTTTGCCTTAACTCATATCTTGTATACTCTGAAATGTGATTCACTGTATCCTAACCACATTTATTGTATCTATAAACATGAATCTTCAGCAATCTGTCTTGTGCCCATGTTCTGTATATCTTGGTCATATGTATATGTCACCCCTGTTTTGGCCCCAAATAACATTACCACCTTTGCCCCTCTTTGGGAAATGACTATATCCTCCCATGACTACAATCTGCAAACACTAACCAAGCAATCCAGAGTTCACACCTCCAGATACTCCTGGTAACTTTTCACTGCCCCAAATGTCTCAAGGCCAGGCACTGGTCAAGGAGGGCTGAGCGCTGGATGCTGGTCCCAAAGAGACTCCAGAAGCTAGCCAGCCCTAAGCATGATTGGTTTGTCTCCTCTGTTTCTCCTGAAAAGCCATGGTAAGGGGTTCTTATCTTCACAAGTAATCATGGTGGTTCCCACATGGTCCCTATAGAAGTAAGTATACTTCCTTGAGATCATAACAACAAACTGTACTTTCAATAACCATTCTCCACCCACAAGATTTCAAGATTTCTAATATTCTATACTTTAAAACATTCTAGGCTTAGATTTAAGCTCAGGGTAGAA
Source organism: Mus minutoides (assembly GCA_902729485.2). Lineage (NCBI taxonomy): Eukaryota > Metazoa > Chordata > Mammalia > Rodentia > Muridae > Mus > Mus minutoides. The sequence goes on from CACVCL010016905.1 coordinate 112,821, forward strand.
CAGTTACTGAGCATTTTCAAGGTCTTAGGTTCAATCTCTGGTACTACACACACACACACACACACACACACACACACACACACACACACAAGCTGGGTATAGTGATCTACAATCTCAGTACTAAAAGGGGAATCATGAGTTCAAGTCCAGCATGCCTTACATGGTAAGTTATGGGTGAATCTGAGTTACATAACAAGATCCAGTTCAAACCCACCAACCAACAGATAATGATCTAGCAAGACATAAAACGCAGTGCTGGGTCCTACACAGACTCAGTTAACACAAAATCAGAAACTATTACCATGAAATATCAAGCAGTCTAGGCTCTACGGGGACATTCCTATGTGACCCAAGGATGTTGATTAAATTCTATGATACATTCTTTTTACTGAAAAGTGCTATCAGTCCTTGAAATTTTTAACACACACCTCATTTTTACAAATGCTCTTAAATAGTTGTGGGTAGGACTGGAGTGACTCTGACTCACTTTCCCTTATCAAGCTCTGCCCCATCAATATCATTCAACAGTAAGTACAGGTGCTTTCTTTAGTCTTTGGAGGATTTGGAGATTTTTGAACTCAGGGCTTCATACGTGATAGATAATTTTGCTACCCCAGCCCTCTTGCAACTTTTTTTGACTTGAGATGAGGTCTCACCAAATTGTCCAGGCTGACCTGAACTTGTTATCGTCTTGAATATGGGAGATTACAGGCCTACCTCCGTAATATGGCTCATTTTTTTATATAAAATATATTTCCTATTTACTTCAGCTTGTATAGAACGGCATACACTCTGTTGTAAATCACTAGAATTGTTATTTCTAATCTCCCTCCAAAATTTGGGATTCTATTAAGAACACAACAAACATCCAAGTCACATTACATAAAGCACCACACATAACATTGATCGTTGACTGAGATATTGATTGAGAACGTATTACGTGTGAGGTTCTTGACTAAATCAGGGACAAGAAGATGAAAGGAAATGAGAAGGTAGAATTGGCTCATCCTGGGTGAGCACTGGGAAGTATTGTCCCCTCCCGTACTCATAAGCTTTCTGTAGGAATTTCTTATCTATGAGGGGTATTAAAGTGTGGTCCTCACTGAAACTGGAGTAGAGAGAAAAGCCACCTACCTGTAATTCTGGCACTGGATTAAATGACACACCTGTAGCATCTCATCCCATAGGAAAATTTATTTACAAATAGGCAGACCTACCAACGGGTGCTGTTTGCACTTAGACAGACGCTACAAAATGAGTTTCATTCTCAGAAACTACCCTAGCTATAAGCTATGGCTACCAGGGACTGACTGACTGTCTCTCTCTGTGTCTCTGTGACTCTCTCTGTTTCCCCTCTCTCCCCCTGCAGTGCCTGCTGTCAAAGGCAGATCCTCTATGTGCTAGGCAAGCCCTCTACCACTAAACCACCCTGAATTCAAGAACTTTCTCTAAGGAATGGTGAAGTCCTGACTCAACGGAAGACATGCTACTAAAGTATCAATAGGGCCATCAAAGACAGTGACTTTAGGAGGGGATGAAGTGGGGATGACATTCCTGCCACCTTGAGGTGATTTTTAAGTTTGAAAGATCTCAGGAAGACCTAGAGAAACTGGACATAGAGAAAACATGGCAAGAGTATCCTGAAACATTCCAGTTTCAGGGGAATTCTCATAGCACAGCGTTCTTCTGTACAGACAGGCAGCTTCCGGTGGGGAGAAGAGTCTGGTTTTAGCAAGAGCTCATATATTGCAGACACCGAAACTGGAAAGGGAGAAAGCCAGCAGAGTCCTCATTTACTACAGCAAATCTCGGCTCCGGCAGTAGTAGCACTTGCACTGATCTCAGTCCTTCATGTATAATTTCTGTTTTGTACAACATATAGACATATAATGCTCTCTCGCCAACAGTATCTCATCTCAACCTAGGTATGATTAAAGAAAACCTTCAGCACCCAACAAAAGAAATAAATATTAAATACTATCATCAGTCTTTTATAATAATCCAAATAAACAGATAGCATCTGCCGGCCGACTTCACCCATTGCAGGAAGCTACGTGTCCCATGATTTTTGTTCCTTGCTATTACAAAGGAGCAGCTACATCTCACAAGCTTTGTTTAGGAAACATATCCAGTCCATAGACAGCTTTTAAATTCTAATTCAACTATTCTTATCTGAGCTACAAAGGAAAATTTAATTTATTTTTTGCTCAAGCAGAAAAAAAAACTCATTAATTTAGATAACTGACTCATAGGGGTAGTAGGAAATAGAGCAAATTATGAATTAATATCATTGACAAAAAGGATAAAGAAGTAGAGCAGAAAAAAGAAGAAAAGAGGCAGGGAAGAGAAAACCCTTATTTTTAAGTGTAAAGAGAATAATTTGTTTGTATAATGTGGTTAAACTGTCATAACAAAATATCTCAAGGCCACATCTTATTCAGAACCGTTCCTGTCTTAGACACTCACATGTATCCCAGAGGTGACCAGTATGACACTTTGACAATATTCAACCGAGAACATTTGTTCTCCATCTATGGAGGCTATTATTGCTTTCAACACACTAAGGATAGGAAATGGGTAGGAGCTGCTCAGATCCCACTGTGCAGAATCTAATGGAAATGGCACATAAGTTGCAAAGAGGTGAGGAGTATGGAACCCAGCAGTGTTGTTATATGCTCAGCTTAAGTCTAGGGCAGTTCTGTACTAACTGGGAAAACAGTGACATAGTCTGGGACCATTGTAAACCTATTCTGCAGTCCAAAGCTCTTAAAACTATGGTCCACATGCCAAATCCAGCTCATTATCTGTTCCTGAACAGGTCATGAGTATGAGAGACTATTTGCAACCAATTTGACCCTCTGGGTTCCCTATAATACAAAAATTCTATGTCATTCAAAACAGAAATCCAATTTTTTCATTTGTAGATATGTGTTCCCCAAATTATATCAGATTATTATTAATTGTAATACTGTGCATGGATTCTCACCAACAAAACATTCTATGGAAATCTGTTCTATTATTGCAGCAGGTGGATTTCTGAGTTCAAGGCCAGCCTGGTCTACAGAGTAAGTTTTAGGACAGCCAGGGCTACACAGAGAAACCCTGTCTCAAAGAAAAAAAAAAAAAAAAAAGACCAACATGTGTCCTTGATTTTGCATCTCCACTTCCAAAGCCTTTACAAAAACAGTTAACTATGGTCATCATCTGAAATGGACCAAGCTAACGGAATCTGTACAAAGTATCTGCTACAGATCAACTGTAGAACCAACCCCTGTGGGCACAAGGTTTGATGGTCTAATAGCTTGATCTTGAGGCTTCAACTTGGGTTAGACAATGAACAAGTAGGCAGAAGGTTCTGGCTGCAGGGAATGGGCCACTGGAGGCACACTGCTGAAGAGTATGTCTTGTCCTTACCTATGTTGTGTTGTTTGCATCTCAACTGCCCTGAGGTGAGAAGCTCTGGTCCTGACCCATCATCTCTGCCATGATGCTACGACTTCCCTTTGACCCATAACAAGGAGCCAGTCAACCTTAGATGGAAAATCTCTGAACTTGGAGCTTGAATAAGTCATCCCCCTCCCCATTTTTTTCAGGTATTTTGCCACAGTAATGGGAAGGAACAAACAGTAAATGAAGAATGGTTCACAAGTCAATTAGCAGCTAGGTCCCCATCACCTTAATCAGGTTTGTCCTGTACTGCCCTTTATTCATTAATGGGTCAATTGGTCTATTAACTCTGTGTGTGTGTGTGTGTGTGTGTGTGTGTGTGTGTGTGTGTGTGTACGTGACACAGAGCTCAAGTAGTGATTGTAGGACAACTTACAAGAGTCAATTCTCTCCATTCAAGGTGTGGGTTCCAGGGACTAACTTTGGGTTATTGGTCCTGACTGCAAGCACCTTTAACTGGGGACCCTTCTCATCAGCCCAATGTTTCTAATTCTTTAACGGGGTTGCACATCTAGTAGCTTCCGTTAGCCAAAGTCTACTAGATGAGTGGGAAACTAGAGGAAAAAAGAGTTTCTGTCGAGTTGAAATCAGAGCACTAAAGCTTATACAGTGCCCAGAAAAAGGGAATATTGAGACAATTTCATGTGGCACATTGCCTTGTTCAAAACATAGTTCTAATAACTCGTAATGACCTAATTGATCTAATGCTCAACAGGACAGTAGCAGAAAGTTTGAAAGGACTGGAAGGAGACAAAGATTGCTGCTCTCCCTGACCTCTTAATGTAGGACTAAGACCTCATGAAATTTCTGGGGCAGCAAGAACATTACTGTGATACAGTGACGTCTATTAATGACTTTAAACATTAACTGTCAACTATAGGCAAAGGTGAATGCATCATACTCTTTCTCGGAAGTAGAGAGAAAGAAAATTAAGAAAGATGCATCAGGGGCTGGGAACTGCTCCAGTGGACAGGGTGAGGATGGGAGTTCAGAGCCTTAGCATGCACAGAAAAGGCACGTTGGTGTGGTGCTCTGCCTATAGTCCATGCACTCAGGAGGCAGAAACAGGGAATCCTTTGGGCAAGCTGGCTAGCTAGAGTAACTGCAATCAGGGAGCTCTGGGTTCAGTGAGAGAGCATTCTTCAGTTAAAGAAAGTGGAGAGCCATTTTAAAAGGCATCCAAAGTTAACCTCAGATTCCCACACATGTACCTGCACATGTGTATACCCCCATGTAAATATACTTAATGCATGCACACATCACACACACATCACACACACACACAGAGACAGACAGACAGACAGACACACACACACACACACACACACACACACACACACAGAGAGAGAGAGAGAGAGAGAGAGAGAGAGAGAGAGAGAGAGAGAAACATCAAAAACTCTGAAAACAAATTTGTGTCCATTTAAAGATAAACGCAAGGGTCTGAAAGTTAATTTGTATGGACCATTCATTCTCCCCAGCGCTCATGTAAATGAGCTGTGATGACAGGCTGCATGTAAACAGCTATCTCCACAGCCCTAGCAAACAGATCCTCTTGCCCTCATACTTTCATCTATTTTTAAAAAATAAGACTACGCTCCTATTGACAATATTGTGGGAAAACTTGTCAGCCCTTGTCCCCTGATCACGCATATGAATATTTTATACCCAAGTGACAAGAAGCCATTTGAACTTGGCTTAGGGAACAAAACAAAGAAAGAAAAGGCACCGATGGAAAAAGAAACAATGGCATGTGAAGAAAATGCAAATGGAGAGCTTCCTCCAGGAGATAGAAGGACCATTTCTCTGAGTAGGTAAAGCAGTGTCTGGAAGGACAAACTCCAGAGAAAACAGCTTTGCTTTCTCTTTGTGCTCAGAGCTTCTGCACCAAAGACCAAGAGAACACGTGTAGGAGGCCCTACCATTGGCTCCCAGTCTCTGAGGTTTCACTCTAACAAACCATGGTGGGGAGGATGTGCACCTTGCTTTTAAGATGTACAGGAAACAGAGGATATTAATAAAGGGGGGGACTATGAGACGATCCAGCCCCCAGGGATTTTGTTCCAGTGACCTTCCTCCAACCAGCCTCCATTTCCACATCTCCCCCAACTCCCAAAAGTCTATTCAGATTTTGGGTTAAATCATTCATGAAGTCAGATGGTCATGGTCTGACCATCTCTCATGGTCTTTTAGTCTCTGGAGACACCATCATAGCCACCCAGAGGTGTGCTTTCCTACTCTCCTAGGTATTTCTCAATTAAACTGACAATCAGGATTAACTGTCGCACCCCTCCTGGGGCGGGACAGGATTCACCACAGTTCGATGCACACATACATAGAGTCTTCTGTTTCCTATGCCCTGGCAACAATGAGTGGCCCAGGATTAAGCATACTTGTCACTTTGCACCAGTGACACCAAGAGATGAGAAATTCCCCACTCCTGTTGATAACTGCAAAAGCGTGTTTGGGGCCACTAGCCACTAAGTCCCTTCATAGAACAGAACTGAGCAGAGGAGAAAGCAGGAATCTCAATCAGCTGTGCGATGTCATTCAGCTCACCTCTGAGAGTCTCACTGCTGGGGCTGTCGTCAGACACATCACCATTTCTGGTGTAAGGACAATGGAGTTTTTCTTCTGCTACAAGCAACTGAATGCATTCTGAGGAACTGAAAAGCACTGGAAATGACCTAAGGGAGAGTCCGCCTGCATTCAGAGGGAGGCCTGTGCTTGGAGAGTCTTCTGAGCACCTTGTTGCTCAGCTTTATCTGTAGTGTCTCTATAGAAGCCTCCATTCCTGTCTCTATCTTTGTGTTTGTGAGCGTGCATGTGTGTATGAAAGATAGAGAACTCTTTATTGAAAACTAGCTGTAACTGAGGAAGAGAGGGATATAGTCAGGGATATTGAATACTTTCTACCTCTGCATTTCCATCACCTTGTAGTTGAAGGCAGACAAAGGCAAAACTCCCAAATAGAAACATCTGGTATTGTATTGGTCAAGATAGAATATGTCCAATTCTCTCGAAATGGGTAGTAATGGGTATCTGTTGTCATACCTGCCTAGAATCCTCTTCTCTCCTTCTAGAAGCATTATGGTTCTCAGCATCTGGCACAACAATCCCTTATTATTTAGATAATGCTGAGTGAACCTAGAAAGTTGGATCCATGACTCAGGTCTAGACAGTTAGTGTGAACATCTTTGGGCCTTGATGAACACATCCAAGGAGGTGTGACCATAACTAAGACAGAGGCTTTACTGATGTAGACTTTGGCATACAAACTGAAAAAGGGACACTGGCTCTACCCTCTACTACCAATGGTGACTTCACAGAGATGACCCATCTGCAGAGAGAGGGCAAGAGTCAAGACAACAGATCAAGGCTTTCTTTGGGGCCCAGAGTCCAGGCATCTGTGAAGTTGCCTTTATCATTTACATGGGTTAGGGTTTTTTGTTTTGTTTTGTTTTGGTCAAGTTGACACATGTTTGGTGACATCTGGAAAGAGGACTGTAAAAGGAGAAAATGCCTTCAAGAGATTGGCCTGTAGGCAAGTCTGTGGGGTTATTTTTTTGATTGATGACTGATGTGGGAAGGCCCAGTCCACTGTGGGTGATGCCACCCTTAGGTAGGTAGTCTTTGATGGTGTTAAAGAGCAGACTGAGCAAGCCATGGGGAACAAGCCAATAAGTAGATTCCCTGTATGATTTCTCCTTCAGTTCCTGCCTTGAGTTCTTGCCCTGACTTCCTTCAGTGATACACTATAACCTGAGAAATTACTCTGCCTCCCCAAGTTACTTTTGGTTGTGGTCTTTATCATGGCAATAGAAGACACCATGTGACTTCATCGTAAAACTCCATTCTGTTGCTTGAGCCAAGTTCTTCCATCCGCTGTTAATGTACTAGCAAAGAGTAGGGACTCAGAAAATACTTTTTAAAGACACAGATTAAAAGAAATATCTTAACAGTCCTTATAAAGGGCTAGAAAAGCTTTTTGGATATGTTTTCTTTGGTTGTGTGGTTGTTTTGGTTTTCTTTTTTAGAACTCTAACTATGTAGCCCTGGATATCCAGAAACTTGCTATGAAGACCAGCATGGTCTCAAACTCACAGTGATCTGCCTGCCTCTGCCTCCAGAAAGCTGGCATCATTAAGGGCATGACCCATCAAAGTCAAATGTCTCGGGTTTTTTAAACTTCTCAAGCAGATTTAGTACATAGTACAATATGAATTTAGCTTTGTGAGCTGGCCTACATCCAATAAACAAGTGAACTTTGGAGGTATAATCTAGTCTATGACTAGACTATTGGTGGTTTTTTTTTTAAAGGGATATCAATAAAAATCACTTTTAAAAGATCAAATTCTTTTTAATGTCTTCCACTAACAACTGATTAAAGTAACAAACCAATTACCCTGTAGCAAAAATCTCTGCTTTATGTCTTCACTACTATTTGTCCACATTAAGAAAAACACACTAGAAATGACTGATGTTGTTGTTATTCCTAGAGAATGTGGCATCTTCAATTTGTGCTCAAGCAGAATTGCTATGTTCACAGAAATGAAAACATTATTTTTAATCTATTACTTTTAAAGTCAAAAGTTGTTTAACCAGAATTGTGTTATTTCTTTGGAGGTAAAGATCAAGGTGAATTTGTGCTTTCAGGAGAAATCAGTGGTTTCCACTGATAGGCTCACACTCAAATATAAGCACGTGTTTCTTAAGCAAATGGAAGAAACCATCTTCATTACCTCCATATATTTTTTTATGCAATTTATACAACTCATCATAGTTCTCTTTGGAGCCATTAGCAGGTATGTCTGTCTGTCTGTCTGTCCGTCTGTCTGTCTGTGTCTCTCTCTAGCTCCCTCTCCCACTGGCTAACTGAGAGACATCGAATACTATTCTGGGTCTTGAAAACTCTCAAGGCACGCTAACATATTTTAGAATGTGAGAAGTCTTGCAGTTAGAGATAATCTGCCCGAATTTGCTTAGCCCAGCATTTCCCAAAGTTAACTTTCTCAAGATTAACTAGAGCGTTTCACACCCCTCCATACAACCCCACCTCCAGACCCCCTATTCCTCAAAGCAACTTCGGGAACAGCTTGCAGAACTAGCTCCATAAAGCAAAGTTTGGGGACTCTGCTTTGGTGGTTTCTATCTCCACAGATTTTGCTGTCTGAATAATATATAAGGAGTTTTGAGTGACAATTGCACCCATTTGAATATATCTTCAACTGACTCCAAAATTAGAAGTTTAAAATGCAAATGTTCAGAAAGCAAACTGTCTTTCCCATTTAGACATGTTGCTGAAATGTATTTGATTTTGTATAGGATCTTCTCACTTGCCACCATATCTGCTATAGGTTATGGGATCAAAAGACTGATAAATATTGAACACAAATATGATTAGTTATGCTTCAATTTTATCTACTTAGAGATCCCTGGAAATCTTAATATGATGACTACATACTTCAGTTTGTCTATCTAGCTATATTTTGGTATATAACTCTTGAAACAATTGGGATAATGGAAGCATCTTCATTTATCCTCTGTACAAGATGTGTATCGTACACCTGTGTTGGTATGATCGGAAGGACATGAAACCCTTTCGACTGTGCCTGAGATATGGCAGTGGAGGATCTTCAAACATAATAGAAGCCAATTTCGCATCACTTGTCTTAAACAAGCTTTTCTACTTAGCTACTTGGCTATGCATTAAATCTTGGCATACACAGAACAATAAAAACAGGGCAATTTTGGAGGTATATGCTGGCTGGATTATGAAGATTAGCTTCTTAGCTGATGTTCAAAGAAGTCTTTGAATGTAAGCACAATCAAAAAATAAACTATGCCCAAACCATTGCAATAGCAACAGGAAATGGAGCAGACAGGATGTAGTCAAGATACCACTTTCTGCTACAAACCACCAGCCCACATCACAAGGGATTACTACATTTAATTCTCTAAGGAATGTGAGAATCCAGTTCTAAGCAAGGCTTAGCATCAGAAAAATGATATAATTATTTTCCTGGCAAAGGTATACCTACAGAATACACAGGTTTGATGCAATTTCAAATTTAGGTTATTGGTATTGAGGATATTTTTAAATGGGGTGAGTTGAGTTTTTTTTTTCTTCTTCTTTCTGTTCTTTTATTAAATAGATTTACTCACATAAAAAATACATTCTGATTATGGTTTCCATCCCCTATACTCCCCCCAGTTGCACCCCCTCCCACCCAGATGAATCCCCTTTCTGTCTCTTTCATCTCTCATTAGAAAAGAACAGGCTTCCAAGAGAGAGTTATAAAATATAACTAAACATAATCAGATAAAGCCAAAACTGTTACATTGAAGTTGGACAGGACAATCCAACAGAAGGGAATAAGTCCAAGTGAAAGCACAAGAATCAGAGACCAGCTCATGCGTACACACAGGAATTCCATAAAAACACTGAACTGGAAGCCAGAATGTGCACACAGAGGACCTGTTACAAACCTGTGCAGGCCCTGTGCTTACTGCCTCCGTCTTTGAGTTTAGATGAATCTTTGTTCATGTTGATTCAGAGGGTCTTGGGTTTCTTATTAATTTTCTAGAATATTCTGATACCACCTTCAGCAAGAGACAGCAAGGTCTCCCCCTCAGAGCAGCCTGTGTTTGTTTTCTTTTACCTTGTCCATTCATATAATTCTTATTATTACTAGGGGCTGAACTTGGCTATGTTGGCTAAGTGTGACAATACTCTCACCTTCACACAAATCTTAAAGTTACGTTACTGTGCACTCTTTCTCCAGTCACTGTCTATCCACAGGGTGATTTCAGATAACCTGGGCACATTTTCCATCTTGGTAAAGAGACTGATTAAGATAATAGAAGCATCTGCTATTTACTGAGTGTCTTGTGCTGTCATGCAAAAGTTCAGATATACTTGATTGGTCTTCCCAAGACCACCATATGCTGGCTCTTATTCTCTCCAATGAAGATATCTTTCCAGCGAAGATGCTGGATAAATAGCCTGCTCAAAATTACATAGTTAGAAAGGGACAAAAAAAAATGTCCAGGGATAGGAAGTTGAGTGGGAAGCCCCACATTGTCATTTTGTGGATCTAGAATGCATGGGCTGGCTTTGAACTTGAAAGACCATTTGGCTCAGCTTTCTACATAGCTAGAAACCAGGCCTGTATTAAAGTATTCAGAGAGACAAGATTTTTAACTGAATTGCCCAAGCAAAAGTTTAAGAAAGACATGTCTGTGGATATAAAATAAAATCAACCAATGGTTGGGGATATAGCTTAGTTGGTAGAACACTTAACTTTTTTTTTTCTTTTCTCAAAAGCCCAAGATCCAATCTCCAACACCTCATCAACTGAGTACAGTGAAGTCCACCTGAAGTCTTAGCAAGCACAAACAAAGGACAGGAAGAGCAGAAGTTGGAGGGAGGTCATTCCTGGAAACATATCAAGTGTGAGCCTAGACTTCAAATTCCATCTCAAAAATACAAAATAAAATAAAATTAAATTTAAAAAGCTATTCAAGTAGTATGTACATTTCTGAGGAATGGACAATGGTGTTTGAATATGTGTGTGTGTGTGCGCGTGCATGTGTGTGTGTGCGTGTGTGTGTGTGTGTGTGTGTGTGCGCGCGTGCGCACATGTGCACATACATATCTGGGTGTATATAACTTAAGACTAAGACTTCATTTGCTCCCAAGGTGACAGTCAATAGATCTGCAAGAGGCAGAAACTGAGGTCGAGTACAGCTGTCACCCTCCAGAGATGAAAAGCCCTGACTTTCAACTTACCTGCTTTCCATTTTGCTCAGAAAATTGTCTTAATCAGATGGGAAGCTTCCTATTTTTGCACATACATTTTTTAAAGATATCATATAGTCATATTTCTATGGAAATATAAATAATTCAAATAATTCTGAAGAAGAAAGGCCTCAATTACTGTATATTACAATTTGAGAAAAAAATTAAAGTTAAGAAAGAGCTGACAGTTGGATCATAAAGCATTACAGAAGTTTCTGATGTCTTCTCTCATTCTCCAGAGGTTCAAGCAGATTTTTGGGGGGAGGTGGGGTGGGATTGGGGGTAAGGGCAGAAGTTTAAGGTCTGGCTGGGGAATAAAGACCTGTTCTGTCTGACACTTCCCAATTCAAATCTAACATTTATCAAATGATTCATAAGTACTGTATTTTTTTAAAAGGAGCTGGCGGGCTGGGATATTAAGCATTCATTATTATAAATTTGTATTTTAAAAACCCAGGATCTTTTCAGTAAATATGCAAAGGTTTCTCTGACAATTTCTCTCCTTTTTAATAAAGCTGCCTCTCCCTGAAATATTTTACATAAACCCCTTATATCTAAAGTAGATTCCTGGCGTCTGGGAGTTCAAAGTCTCCCCCAAATTCAGAACAGGGGAAATACTACATAATTATAGCTCATTTGAGTGTAAGTCATAAAGTAATCAAAAATGTTTCAAACCAAAAAAGTGCCATCTTCGAATGACATTTAAGCTAAACAAAGAGCTGCTGGCAATTATACTTTCTTAGCAATTTCTTATTCATGAGCTGAGAGGAAGGGATATGTTGTCATCGCTTTGAGAATGTCTACATCCGTCAAAATAGGCATGAACTGGACACAACGGGTCAACACAATGTGAAAAACCAAATGCTTTAATGAGGCTTTGAAGAACAACAGTTCAATTATTTCATTGGATACATTAATGTCAATCATAATATACAATGCTGCGGACCATACAGAAAGTATTGCTGTACCCAACAGCAGGGGCCTGTTATTGCCATTACAGTAGCAAGTGTCTGCAATAGACAGTCATTTGTTGTCTTTGTCAAGAAGTTGGGTAATTTTTCTACTATTATCAACATCAACTTCTCCCCAGTGTATTTTTTTTTTCAAAAATATTAACAAGTTACATTCCTTTGTGCTTTGTTTGTATCTTATAATGTCCTGTGCATTTTGTTTATTCTTATTGCTTTATTGTTTACAAACAACCAAACTGAACTAACTGCATCATGCTCTGGGTATGACCAGATTGCTTGAACAGTTTTTGGCAAAGTCAGAAGGTTTGGTATTTCCGTTACCTTACCCAGAGGCAGGTGGATAATTTTGGTATTTTGAGCACTCTAAACGGAGGTCCAACCCTGAGATACAATTCTGCACCCCGGGGTTGGGGAGTGAGAGGCAAGGATCATTCTCCTCTTATTAAAAACAGTGAGCGAAAACACTGTGTCTTGGCTTAACCAGTCCCTGAAAGAATCCACATTCTGGCTGGCACAAAAGAAATAAATAAAACCACTCCCTATGTTGTCGCCTCTGAATTGCTCGCCTGACTCTCTCCCAGCAGCTGTGTCTTAGGAGAAAGGTGCCTGGGAAGGCAGTGGTGGCAAGCTCAGAGGCTACAAGCCAAGGTAATGGTGCAATATGCCATACTTTCCCTCAACAAAGCTTCCTGGAAAGTTGCTCTGCCTTGGCCATAGTCAACTTTGTGAAACCTTGTTCAATGATTTAAAAAGGAAAGAAAAAAAGAAAAAGAAAATGTCAGAATCAGCTAAGAAAACGTAGCATCATAGCATTGCAATCTTCAACTTCTGCATCCAGCCCTCCCCCTCCCCCCCGCCCTACATAAATATGAAGAGAAAAACAGACAATGCTATGATTGTATCGGTGAACACTATGGTACAATTATCTTTTCATGCACATTTGCATTTCTATTCTAGGAAAAGAGTCACACACTTAAGGGAGTTGAAAGAATGGGAACTTATTTTCCCTACCCCCTTAAGTAATAAAGCTACAAGACTGGATAGCATCATCCGTGTTTCCAAAGATTTGCATTACCCAACATGCATGGGAACCGCGCACTTGACGACTCTCACCGAGGCCATCCATTCATGCGTCTGACAATCATTGCTCTTGGATCTCTCTAGCATCCATCACCAATTCACATTGGACATTTAAACACTTTTAAAAAAACCCTCCTGAAAAAGGTTTCCTGATGAAAGAATTTGGCACTGTCAGTAAAATATATTTCATATTAAAAATATCTGAAGGGAAATCGGAAGCTCTTAGAATGTCTACAGAGGCACCATGCTATGTCTTCCTTCTTCACTCCAGATTCCATCTTGAAACGTTCTCCTAGTTTACAGTTCAGTCAGTGCTGGTCCAAAAAAGACTGCTGAGATTTTAATTTTAAGGCACTTCATTCTGAAAGGATATGCTTTACTCCACACGGGATTCAATCACAGGCTGCTACAGAGAAATTCCATTAGGCAGCCTGGCTTGTACCAGTATGTATCACCTGCAAGAAACATCTAGACTTGATACATGTAACTCTACAGATATTGCATAGGATTATGCAAGTAGGTAATGCACAGAAACTAATTTTACAATGTTGCCACTTGGTCAAAATGTTGTTATCAAGTAATCTGCCAATACAGTGTTTCTCTCTTTAAAAAGAATCCAGCCAGTTTGTTGAAATAAATCCTAATTGAATTGACCATCATGGGCATGGTAAATGCTATGGCTATCAATCTTCAAGAATATAGTTATTTTCATACCCTAGAAATGCATATGTAAGTATTTTTTTTTCTAAAAAGCCTGGTTGTTAACCTATTAATACTATACCTTAAATGTGTTGAAAAACAGTTTCAAGTGATAGTGGAATATACAAAATATTTGCAAAGCTCTCTTTGAACATAAGACCTTGCATAAAAGTAGTCTTTTCTGGGTGTACAAAGAATGCAGAGAACCACCAATGAGTTGTAAAAGTATTGAAAACTCACCGCTTTAAGATGCATATTCTTACAAATTAATACAAACACTGAAAAAAATGATGACAATAAAGAATCTATACAATTAAAATGGCTAAAACATAATTTAAAAATAAAAATAGTAAGGCCAATTAGAAATGCGCCCAGTTCAGTTGTCTTTATCAAAAGCAAAAATGGAAAAAAAAAAAAAAAAAAAAAAAAAAAAAAAAAAAAAAAAAAAAAAAAAAAAAAAAAAAAAAAAAAAAAAAAAAAAAAAAAAAAAAAAAGAAGAAGAAGAAAAAAAGAAAAAAAAAAGTGAAACAAACTTCCGGTGCTCCTCAATATTTTACTCAGAGAGGACATACATTTCCATTTCAAAAAAATCTTATGAAAAATGTAATCACACTTATGAGGAAAACTATAACTGTGCCGAATAAAAGCCAGCAGGTCAGATCCTATGTTTCATGCCTTGGTCTAATAACTTCTTTCAGTGTGGGTTAGCATAAGTTACATTTTCTAGCCAGACAATCCTCATGAAAATGACTGCTAGATTTGTCTGTATGTAATATATTCTTCTTTACACAGTTTTCAGTACAAAGACATAGTAATGCTGGGAGGGAGGGAGGGAGGGAGGGAGGGAGGGAGGGAGGGCACTGTTTCTTTAAGGCAGTACCAGGGAATCGCTGCATTTAGAAAGTGAGAAAGCCTTGGATGTCTTTTCCACCATCTTTCTTCCTCCTCTTCCTTCTCTCTTCCTCTTCCTTTTCCTCCCCCTCCTCCTCTTCCTCCTCTTCTTCTTCTATGATAATCATCATCTTCTTTGTTTTCTTCTTTTGGTTGCTTTACATTCATGTAATTAAACTTTACATGTTAATTTCAAAGGAGGTCACAGACAGACAAAGCTCACACCAAGTTTTCCCCTGAATGAAAACAGACAGACACTTACTTCTCTGAAGCAAAAAAAAATCCCCTTGCTCAGAAAGCTCACAACTTCGAGAAATCAGTTCACAGATACTGCACGCTGAAGGTACAATACTTAGGAGGCCTTTGTAGTTGTAAAATAGAATATACAAGTCTGGCTCACAAAATTCTAAAAATAAAATATATCCTGGGCTACTGATAAAGCACGAAAAATTCATATTAAAGGAAAATTATCAAGAAAACCTCTTCAGGTAAATTATAAAGTCTACTGAAGAAGAGAGGGAACAGTCCGTGCAGAGGCAGAACAAGGCAGCCTCGCTAACACGCATGCTCCGTTTCTTCTGCACTCATACTGCTCCTCCGGCTGCTTGTTTTTGAAGCTCCTGGCGACACTGATGACAGCAGTGGGTCGGTGACGCCAACAGGTGAGAGGGCATCGTCCATCAGGATGTCTTCCAAGTTGGAGCCCATCTTCCTGGGGATGTTGTAGGCCGGGCTGTTCTCCGGCATGGTGCCGAGGTTGTTGGTAAAGGTGATGGTACCGTCCGTGAGATCCAGAGTCGTTGTACACGTCAGGTCTGCCTGGTGCTGTACAAGTTCCTGGCTGCAGTTCTCAAGAACTGGTTCTTGCTTGATGATCCGATTCACCAGATCAGGCGAGCAGAGACCGGTGGATGGGATAAGGGAAAGTCCATGCGCTCTAGCCTGCATCTCCAGCTCCTACGATAAAGTCAAAGTCAGACAGTTAAGTAACCTGTGTGCCAGCAACATTGAAACTGTGCAGGCAGTGTTAGGTGCGGCTACCCAAATCCATGGTATATATATCCCCATTAGTGTCTCTACCTAAGGTTTTGGAGGATAAGGAGAAGCCAGTTCTAACAAAGGGGCCACTGCGGTGTCCATTTTGATGAGCAGGGGGACTGCATGTCAGATGGCATGTAGTGACATGTGGAGCTCTCTAGAGCTTATATTCTATTGTACTGTGAACCTGAGGCTGCTTTTAATGACTGAAGTCTATTTTCTGTTTTTAAGGCATCAGACCTGGGGACAACTATAAATTGTCAAATCAAAGCTTGCTACTTTTCAAAATTAAATTCTGCATTTCCCAAAGACAGGTGGTACTAGTAGTATAGGAAATATCCTTTTTGATGGTATATATTTTATTATGAATTACAAATAGAAACACTCTTACAGATATTAAGGTTTAAGACAAGGATAAGCACTCAAGTCAGACTGGCCAACATCAAAAAAACAAAACAAAACAAAACAAAACAAAACAAAACAAAAATTACCTACAGCAAATTCTGGCAAAGGTGCTTGCTGTGGGGAGACAGGAATCCTCACCACACTGGTGGGGAAATGTAAACTGGTATAGATACCACTGACAGCCAGTGTGGGGCTTCTTCAAAGGACTAGAACAGAATTACCCCCTGGCTCTCCCAATTCTACCCCTGGGTACGTGCTTGAAGGGCTCTCTGTCAGCAAACCGAGGTGCTTACATGTCCATGTCTGTGTGGCTGCACTGATCACAATGGCCACTGTACTGGCTAGTTTTGTGTCGTCTTGACACAGGCTGGAGTTATCACAGAGAAAGGAGCTTCAGTTGGGGAAATGCCTCCACGAGATCCAGCTATAAGGCATTTTCTCAATTAGTGATCAAGGGGTGAGGGCCCCTTGTGGGTAGTGCCATCTTTGGGCTGGTAGTCTTGGTTGTATAAAAGAGCAGGCTGAGCAAGCCAGGGGAAGCAAACCAGTAAAGAACATGGCCTCTGCATCAGCTCCAGCTTTCTGACCTGCTTGAGTTCCAGTCCTGACTTCCTTTGGTGATGAACAGCAGTATGGAAAGTGTAAGCTGAATAAATCCTTTCCTCCCCAACTTGCTTCTTGGTCATGGTGTTTGTGCAGGAATAGAAACCCTGACTAAGACAGCCAGGATGCAGTCAACCTAGATGTTCCCTATCAACAGATGAGCTGATAGGGAAACTATGATATGCCTATACAAAAGAGCAGTATTCGGTGCCAAAGAAACACTGAAATTGTTTGCAGGGAAATAAATGCAACTGGAGATCACTGAGTGAAATAAAATAAGCCCGACCATGGCAAATACTGTTCTCTCTCATATGTGGAATCGTTAAAGCTTGTATGTATGTTTAAGACATGACAGTAGAAGGGGACTCTACAGGGAAGGATAAAGAGGGCCAACGGGAGAGAACTGGGTGGGACAAGACAGTAGTGGGGGATGGTAGATATGTGAGCAAAGTCTAGGATACACATGCGTGAACATGTCCTAGGGAAGCCCATCTTTTTGTACAAGGCGCGTATGCTGATAAAAAATATAAAATGGGAGCTAATAAAAATATAATGCTGGACAACGTGTAATATGATGGTATATAAACTGCTTAGGAGATATTTTAAGATTCCGAGGGAAATGGTGATGGTTTCTCAACAGCTACCAAGAGCCAGATGGTCCCTTGATTTAGAATGAGTGTGCTACACACATTTCGATCCCCATTTTCAGTGAGACTGTGCTACACAGTTTTCAGTCCCCAGTTTCAGGGCAAGTGTGTTACATACATTTCAGCCCCTAGTTTCCACATGAGTGTGTGCTACACACTTTTCAGTCTCCACTTTCATGGTGACTGTGTACAATGCATACTTTTTGGTTGCCTCATATAGTACTGCAAAATGGGTTTCTGGAGGGACTGTAGTGACAAGGGCCTCATGGGCATTGGCATGGAGTGGGAGGTAAGGGTGGCTTATCTAATCTAATGCCAAGGTTTCTATAAACTGTGCAGTATCTAGTAGCACTGTCTACTAGTAACTAACTTAGTAAGGGTTGGAGTTCTAAAAATCGAACACCCATTAGCAAGCTGTTCAGACATAAATACTCTATATCCTGTTTGAGTGTGACCAAAACAGTAGGCATTTCTTCTGGGTTCTGGATGGGATGAAGAAGTTGCTAAGACATCAATGGTGACAGGAAGTAAAGTTTAGGGGGTGGAAGCAAATGTTCTCCAGGTTCTGAATGCACAACCAGAGTTCCAGGAGATGTGACCCACCTGTCCCTGGCAAAGGGAGAGTATTATCTTTTAATTCAGCAAGGAAGTTCTCATCTATAGCATGAATACTTTCTTAGCATGTGCACTTCCTCACTACTGGCTGAACTGAGCTCCCAAGTCCATGGATGGGAGTCCTAGCTCCAGTACCTCAGCTGTGAGTAGAACGGCATACTGAATCTTTGAAGACACCATGAGGGCGAAGAAGAAGCCAATCCTGCTGACAGGGCTGATCTTAGACTGATAGCCACCAAGCCAGTGAGAAAGCCAATCCCTGCTAGCTAACCTCAGCCACTCAGTGGCCTTCTGTCACAGCGGCATTAGCTGACTGACACACCCTGTAAGTCTGTGACTTCTCAGATCTCCTCATCTCAAGGTACCTTAGAACTATGTCATTCCCACCCACCTCCACGACTTCTAATGAGTCCCCATAATCCTAAAGCAAACATCAGGGATTCCTTATGGATACCCCAGTTTTCCCTCTGTATGTTAGTGCCTACCAATGTTTGTGATAAAACAATATATTAAAATAAAATACAGACAGGAAGTATGTCCTTTGGATAGAAAAAGCACTTTGCACATGACATGGCCTCTCAACCGAGCCGGCAAGTGTGAAGAAAACCATAGCTTGTCTGTGTTCCAATGGTTGGATCTGTGAGCCCCTATTCTGGAAGCAGTATGAGTCAGAGACCCAGAGCGTGCCATGCAAGATATATGCCTGATCCTTCAGACCAGCTCCAGAAACAAGCCTCCCCAGGCATCACGCTGAAGCCCAGGGCCATTTAATAAAACCATTCCCCTGATAATAACGCCTCCTGCTCTTTCTTCCATGAAGATTTCTGCATGCACCACTGAGACTGAAATGAAGGAAAGGCCCCAGGCCTTGGCTGAAAACACGGGTTCTTGTAACTCCATACCAACAGGAAGAGTAGCAGTGAACTCTGTCTTTTCAAAAGAAATAAGCAAATAAATTAACTAGGGGAGACACAAACATCTTACTATACCCCTCTGTTGTCTAACTAGAAGTGTTTATCAACAAATTAAAATAGTTCCTTCAGTTTCTAAATGAGCTGTTAAATCACATGGAGAGCTCTGAGGTCTTATGGCACTGTAGAGCCTGCATAATTAACGATTTTTTTCTCTATAACATACAAAAGTGGTAGAGACAGCCTCGCAGTCAACAGAAGAAAGCCAAAAGGGCACTGCCATGGAATTCTCAAAGCCCAAATTCCACAACATTCATATTTAAAATGAATATGTGAGTTTGGAACCTCAACATAAGACACGACTTAGCTTCTCCTTAGAAAAAAATGGCTATATTTTAATATAGTTATATATTTTATATAATTTAATAAGGAAAAAGCTACCTTATAAATGGATACTAAGTATCAGGAATTAAGTACCTAAGGCCATTTTATAGAAGAGATATAACATAAGACAAATAAAAGATTAAAGGAGGAGAAGGAGGCATGGGGGGGGGGGGGAAGAAATATGCTTAATTTACATTTAGCCCCTGTTTAACCTGGATTTTAAAGCCCAGGCCTAGAGGAGGATCACCTTCTGCCTCTTGGCCCCATGGCTAAGGATCAGTGCAGCCACAGTAAATGTCTTGTTAACTTCTGGGGAATGTGAAGTGTTCAGGAGCACAGAGAAGATGGGTGTTCAATGACCGTGATATAAACCCTCAAGCAGAGTACACTGTACATTCATTCACACTGAACACCCAGCCAGGAGTACTAACTTCTGCCTGGGTGAGGCTTCTCTGACACCCAGACCCAGGCAGCATGTTATGACCTTCTTGGCTGTAAAAAAGTATCTACATGCCTTGTATGATGCTTGGGAGTCAGGGTAAGATGAGAAGTCCCCAACGAAAGTGACAACACTGTAAGGGAACGGGTCATTTAACAGACTATAATTCAGAGGGGTGCCACAAAAAGCCCTTGACCTGGGCTCAGCCTCTGGGCAAAGAGCCTGCAAGCTACTCAGATTTACCAACCTGCGCACGTCGTCCGAGAGTGGCTGCAAACGTGCCATCCATAGTTTGGAATTGCCAATAATGTTTCACCAGTAGGCAAACTCACAATTATGGGACCAACAACCAGGAAGGACCACATATATTAAGACTGTCTCCAGCTCCCTCAGGGTTCACTACACTGCCCTTCCTACTGGCCTGAAATCAGTTTGCATGGCAGAGGGTGGATACCTGTACTCTGAGCAGCAGGTGCCGGTTCGCATGCTCCAGCTTCTTCTGTCGGTTTTCAAGGTCCTTAGCTCGTTGCTGTTCCCGTTGCAACTTCCGGATGTAGTCCACAGAGGCCTTGAGAATGGTTCCCTTGTTCCACCGCATGTCTCTGTGATGAGACAAGACAATGGACCCTTTCAGGAATTAGGAGTTCAAAGAAAATTCAGTATTGGATGTATAGTTGGAAAGGCAATTACAAATAAGTGATGGCTAGATGCCATTAAGTGCTCACTGCACACTGGCCATTGGTGCCTTAGTTGGTACATAACATTTCACTTTCTCCTGATGAACACCTTACATAAGGTGGAGACATTGTGCAGATGTTGAAACCAGTACAGTACAATTCCATCTAGATCACAGACCTCTCACTAGGTGAAATCAATTATTTAATTTATGTGCGTGGATTATCGTATCTTATGTATAAACTGTCTTAAACAGTTGTATATACCTGGGACCATAAAGACTTAGTCACTGGGCAGGATAAGAAGAACAGAAGTCCTGTGATAACCCACCACTTGTCTATGGTGTGAAAACACCATCTTCAATTTTCATCATGAATTATTATGGGTATTATCTAACCTCTCTCCGTATCCATTTTCTCATCTGTGAAATGATGTAACTATGTGCTTTTGAGTAGCCTTGTAAATGAGTAATTACATCAAAGGAGATGCTTTATATGAACTTGAGAACATCATTCAATACTGGACTAAGTACTGTGTTTAAGTGTTTAACACAATCACAGCAACTGCCATGATTAGAAACCTGGCAAGATACTGCCCTGGATTTCCAATCTCAATGGCTGCCAACAGTTTGACTTTCAGCTTCTTCATTGTGGCACCAGCGTGCTAACTGTGGATAAAAGCTGGTCTAACATAAGCCAGGGTCATCTAGAAAGAGGAAATAGCAGTTCAAAAAATGCCTCCCTCAGATCAGCCTGTAGACACATCTGTGGGAACGTTTTCTTGATTAATGATGGTGGTGGACTGTCCCAGACTATATGGGCTATGACACCTCTGGAAGATGGTCCTGGGAAATATAAGACAGGAAGCTGAGTAAGCTTCGTATAGCAAGTCGGCATTTCTGTACACCTCTGCTTCAGTTCCTGCTTCCAGGTCCCTGCCTTGAGTTCCTTCAGTGATGGACTATGATTGGAACATGAAAGCCTAGTAAAAAACCCTCCTTCCCAAGATGCTTTTTGTCAATATTTTTATCACAGCAGAGGAAAGCAAGCAAGGACAAAGTCACAGCAAAAAGTGCCCCAGAACAAACAATGGAGAGTGGACTACATTTGTGGAAGTAATCTTTCCAGCCCCTTTAGTAGACAATACGCAGTGAAGATGACTATAGTGATAAAATAAAAATCTCTCTGAGGTAAATAGAACCCTCAACCCCATCACCTACAGCGACTAAGAGCTGATCAGAAGTGTCATTTGGAATGGGTGAGGGGCAGGCCATTTAAATAAGCCACCTGGTCACTGATCCTCATAGGGGCTGGCTGAGGAACAAAACAGGCATTCTCCAAGGAGAATAGCTACAGCCCCCCAGAGAAGACCCTGAGGTGGGCTCCCCATGTCTGAGCACCAAAAATGGCAGCCCAGGAAGGTGTCCCACGATACTCATTGTGAGCACTGGGACCAATTCTCAAGGCTAAAAATCAAAAGCAACAAAAGCTGTAGCAGCCAGCCAGAAACACCATTGTAATGGACCATGCCTTGTACAGGCTACCAAAGGGAGAAGCCAGAGCTGGGCTTCTCAAGCTGAGCTGTTGGCCACTCAGTTCTCAGGACATACTTTTCTCAGGTATCTGGGGATATATCTACTTGAGAATCAATTATGTTTCTTGGCTAAATTAGATTCAAATGTTGTGTTTTTGGTAATTTAGAGGAATCTTTATTCATGGGCAAGTATATGCTAAAGTACACTTGTTCTGGGGAAGGAGCTGGGACACTAATCAGGTAAAGTGTGTTTCTATTTCAGTTCCAAGGCACACTCCAAATACCTGGTTTGGAAAACCCATAGTGCAGTTTTATCTTAAGACAATGTCTGCCAAGCGATCTCCCTACCAGCCCCCTCTGTAAACACATAAGCGTTCCAGTACAATGGAGGAGACATGTAAATCTAAGCTTATACTAGAGCGCCTTAATTTCATAATCTGTTACTAAAGAGATTTGCACACTACAGTTTTAAAAGAATATGCTAAAAAAGGGGGGATGCTGATAAAGAAGAGGAATTGGGAATTCAATTTCAACTATCATGCAAGACTGACTATAGGAAATGAAGGTCACAGCCTTTAAGAGGATGAATTTGTGCAGCACAGTGGAGAACCTGGATGTCTCCAGCTTGAAAATGCCTCTCCTTGAAGTCTGGGGAGCCAAAGTGTTAGAAGACAGAAACGGCTGCACATTTATCAAAACCACCTCACAATAGGTAATGGTTTTATTTTATTTTGCTACAAATTCCCCGACAATAATGTGAGTCGTGAATTTAATAAGCCTTGAATGAATAATGCTTGATTGCATCTTTACTTTTTATTAGATAGCTAAAAGGTCATATTCAAAGGCTAATTTCATAGAATGCCTGTGGGGGCCATTAAAATATATACATCCCCCCAGCTCTTCATCTCAAATGGGCCAGTTTCTAATGGATAAAAATTGTATATTTGTTGACCAGTTTGCTGACGTGGCAGATAACATGGTAGGAAAGACTTGAAAATTATCTGTTAGCTATTATCTCCAAGAGAGGAGGCAAAGAGGACCAAAAACTGAAAGAGATCAGCTGACTTGTAGATTGTAAGAGTATTAACCATTGCTTTCTTTCCCCCTAGATTGGTAAAACATACAAAGACTATGCAAGTTTTCATAAAAGCTACTGACCTTCTGCCTTTCCCAGTATCATTGAACTTGACGTTTCCAGTGTATGCTCATCAATGCCCGTTTAGAGATGCTATGTAGTTGGGGTTCCTACATGCCACACATCTTGCCTTAACAACGATTGGGATCACGTATGTGTGACCATGAAAGCCTGCCTCAAGCCCCAAGCTCAAATTTTTCTGCTGAGTTCTCAGATGCCCATAAACCCTACTGCTCACATTCAAAGCTAACTATCTCAGCTCATACAATTCAGTACATTTCTCTTGAAATTTTAGTTTGGTGAAATTAAGCAGAGGAAATGCTTAGAAAAGGAGGCAGGGGGTGAGGGGAGAGAGAGTTCTTTAATTTCTCATATGAGAAAATGGAAAGGTGTGGAAGTAGATGATGCAGATGAACATGCGATTGTACTCACGGATCATTTGACTTGGGGATCAAAGTACCTAGCTCCTTAATGCGGTCGTTTATGTTAAATCTTCTTCTTCGTTCAACTTCAAGAAAAGAGCATGGGAAAGGGCCATTAGCGACTGAGGCACACCCGTTCAGCGTATCTCATTAAAGGCATAGGCATGTGCACACTGACGTCACCAGCCAGGACAATGGAAACTTGAGCCCACTTCACCCTGATCCATCTTCCTTTTTGCAACTGGAGGGGAATGAACTTTTAAGAAGAGATGAGCTGCCTTTGGGGTCCCCTCATTTATGGAGCTCTTAGGCAGGCAATTTCCCACTTCATCCTGTAACGGCTCTGAAACCAGGGCAAGGCGCCCAGTTGCACATCAAAATTGGGCACATCTGTATTGTACTTGTTTAACTAAAGAGAAAACAAATTTGCGCTCATAAAATGAGCACAGATCTGTAAATACACAATTAAAAAACATAGCAGCAACAATTTAGCATAACTTGGGTAGCAGACACCTGTTCACGCACAGCAGCCGACTCACGTTGGATGCTGACATTTGAATTTTACATAATTTTCTGGTCACAAGATATCACTCTTGTTTGGATTTCTTTTTACCACTTGAAATAATAAAACATTTGGTTTTGCTCATGAGAGATATAAAAACTCCTCTTCTAGCCCAGGACTGACAAAAATAAATATACACGTTACATATGTAATTTTAGATTCCTTAGTGGCCAGGCTAAACTAGTAAAAGAAAAGACATTAAATTAACTTTAATATCCATTAAATCCATTTTCTATAGGCTATTATCATTTTAACGGGTAATGAATATAAAAAAATTAAATTAGAAGGTGCACATTCTTTTCTTCACACTAAGCTTTCAAAAATCAAAATATTTTACACTTGAGCATATTTTTGTGTGCAATGCTAGGGATCAATCCCAGGGCTTTGCACATGCCAGTCAAGTGTTTCACGGGTCAGCTCCCAGACCAGCACAGCCCAATCTGGACTAACCGCAATTCAGATGCTCTAGGCATGAAATGGCAAGTAACTACCACACAGGACAGCACACATCTATACCACACATGCTGCAAGCATCCTCACCCTGTACTCTACCCACCAGGACCATAACGCTCAGGGGATGGTGACCTAGTAAGAGAGTAAATATCTTCAATTTACCTAGTCTAACAAATAAATTCCAAATAAGTTAAGGTCTAATAAAATGGGTTTACTTTCAGTGCCCTAATATTTTATTTATATTTGCCCCCTAGTATTTTGCACATGTAGATAACTAATGCTATTCATAATTTTCCCAATACAAATTACCATTTGCCTTAGCTGAGTAATTAGTTCAATGATTAAATATAAATATATTTATTTATATTATATACACACACAAATATAATTCCTATTATTAGAGTTCTAGAAATATTAGAAACATACATAGAAATACTACATAACAGTCAATGGTGCTGATGAAGGGAATTTTAGACACAAGATCTCACAATTTTCAGCTCAGCTTTGCTGTACCTCAGGCTAAATGGTAACTTACCTCATTATTATAGACATCCTTTCAAATGTCTAGGCTGTAACCCTGAAATCGGCTCCATGCCTCTCGCCCTCCCATTTACTTCATCTATCATCTAATACTTTCTGTCATTAAAATATCTCCTGACTCTGTGCTCTGGCAATTCTCCTATTTCCTGCTGTGGAACGCCACCCCTTGTCCACCCCTTGTCTGGGTTATCATAACTGTCTTCACTGTGAGTCCCACAAGCCCACTGTACCCCCTACCATTTAACCAGGGGGAGGAACTCCACTAAGTCCCAAGTGACTTCATGTCAACCTGAACCCCGCCCCCATCACTTCCCATATTATCCAAGGGAAAGTCAAGTCCTTGAGGAGTCTTACAAGGACCTAGTGGCCCTGCCCTGCCCTGCCCTGCCCTGCCCTGCCCATATCTCCGTTTACTCCCCTTCCAGTGTGATAGCATCTTTTCTGGCAATGGACCTGTGCTCTTCGGCTGATGGATTCACTGATGATGTTAGTCTCACATCCAAGGCCGATATGCATTGGCCATCTTCCTCTGCTATCCCCTCTGCCTAGAACACTCTTCCTCCAGACCCCTAAGGAGCCATCTCCTCCTGTAAGTAGCAACTCAAGTTCACCTATATGAGTTCCCATCCTATTCAAAATGACCCATGCCTAATATGATACTATGTTCACTGGGCTCCATTTCTTCTTCTCACGGAATTCTGAATCTCATATGTACTTGTCACCTTTGCATCCCAGGCAATGATGTGAGCTGGCACGGTAAGTGCAACAAGAGTCCCTTTGCTGAAATATCCCACACCTGCCATCTCTCACTTTCCTGCATGCCTCTGGGTTTCCTCGCTGTCAACATTTATAGATGCCACAGCTACTTTTTAGGTAGGATTTGCCTTTTCAGTTATTATAAAAGTGTTATAACTTTATAAAACTTAATAAAAATACACCCTAAAGTGTACGAAGCTAAAGGTCAAAGGAACTCTTAACATTACCAGCATCTACATGCCTGGGGCAACTATCACAGACAAGCTGGTTTCTAGATCTTGGCCAGTGGACCCACGAATCCAAATAGGTCCATCCCTCTAGTATGCTTCTTTTCATAATGGGGTGTGTTCAATTTGTGGCACCTGACATCTGAACACGCCTACCAGTAGAAAACCCATTTGCCCAGTTTGCTTCTACAGAAAGTTCCTTGTATCAAACTGGAGCTCGATAACTTGTAGTGGTGGAAAGAATAACTGAATGTATTAAGACATTCACTTGCACATTTCGGCAAGTAAGTATTTTCACAAGCTAAATCCTAGAGCCAGGGATGAGTCAAGGTCAACAGGACGCTGAGAATTACTTCCCAAGAGTTAGCCAAGACTTGAAGGCTGTATTCACAGCTCTCCAGCTGAGAGCCGAGCCCATCTGCAATTACTGACAAAGCTGAGCGAAGGCTCTGTCAGGACCTGAGCACGAGGACCATGGTTGGCAGGACCCAACTTCCCTTCCAACTTCATTTCCAATGTCTCTGTTATGTGACACTCTGATCCTACACCATTATTTTATTCCTAGGGAGTTTTCAGAGAAAGACGATCTTTGGGTAAAATTATTAGGAGTCTGGGGGAAATTTTTAGGCTGCAAGCTCAGATCTTTATTTTCAAAATGAATCTTTAGTTTCACATGGGAAGGGAAGGTGGGAAGGGCAGTGCTGATGTGAGTCGGTACCTAGGGCATGCAGCCCTCACCAGCATCTCTTAGTACCCAGCACAGAGAGGTCAATATAATGTTCCCAGGATAATGGACTTGAGAAAACTGGAAACAATACAAAAACACAGTGTCGAAATGGCTGGGAATTGAGTTACAAAGTAGAATAAAAACTATGTGAGCTATGTGGCAGCATTTAAGAAATTAACATCAAGTTCTTAGCACACACTGCTTAGGTAAAACTAGATAAATAAAAGACAAGCAGCTGCAGAATATGGACACCGGCACCAAGAGTTTAAGCACACAGAGCAACGCTTTTCACTCTCTCTGTGCACCCAGCTTCCTTAGAAAGGTCGGGAAAACAGCACCTACATGAAAACTAGCAGTGTTTATTCTGGGCTATTAGAACAGAGAGGGGCTCTTCACTCTTTACATTGAGAGCAAGGTTTCTATACAGGACTCTCATTCTCAAACTTCAGTGTAAGAAACAGCATCAAATGAGCCTCCTTATGCTACTCCCTATCTCTAAACCCAACCTTTATTTCCACCGTGTAGTCTCTCTTCATTGTGTACCTTAAGCATACAGTTTTCTCAGGAAAAAGCTTCAGGGTTTTGTGAAGAGCAAACCCCACACATAAAAACATTCTAATGTTACATAATGTTTTAGGGTAACAGTTAGACATCATAAATTTGACGGGTTACTTCACCCACCACAACCTTTTCTGTGTTTTTCTCATTTTCTTTTGTCTTCTTTTTTTAACCTTGAAATCTCTTTGGAAAAGGTGATCTCCAAATCCCCTTCTGCTAATAAGCTCCAATGTGCAGTACTTATAACTGGGTAGTTGGGAATCAAGACTCTCTTCTCTCTCTCTCTCTCTCTCTCTCTCTCTCTCTCTCTCTCTCTCTCTCACACACACACACACACACACACACACACACACACACACACACCACATACTATACCACACCATACCAACTACCACAAACAAACAAAAACAGTTCTTCAAAAATAGAAAAATTTGTCTCTCTGTCTCTCTCCTCTCTCTGTAGCTCTCTATATACATATATGCGTATATACACATATATATATACTCTCTCCTCTATCTCTTTCTGTACATACATGTGTGTGTATATGTATACAGAGAAAACATATATATGTAAATGTATATCCTGGGAAATATGGATAGATAGATAGATAGATAGATAGAGAGACAGAGAGAGAGATAGAGACAGAGAGACAGAGAGAGAGATGGATATAGTTTGATTTGAGATAGAATCTCTCTGGAATACTCTCACTGTACCTTTTAACAACGAGAAATAGTAACTTTCCTGTGAAATTGCTGGAATCACTCTTTTGATACATGAAGAACACTGGCTTTAATGTCTAATGCCATGGATATAAATTAAGCAAACTTACTCAAGTTGTGATTGTCCTTTTTCTGCCTCTCTTTAGCCAATGCTCTTGCTTCAGACTCTGTGGGGAAAATACACGCTGTGCACGTGAATGAAGTCATTAGAAACTGAACTTTGAGGGACATAACAATGTAAATTACAAAGCATCTCTTCTGAACATTTGAAACTTAACTCACTAGAGTCTAATAAAAATGTGACTTTTCAAATTACACCTTCTATATACTTCAGCCTCTTCTAATGCTACATATGCCAAATCTCTGCAAAGCTCAGTTTCTATAAACCAGATGCCAGGCCACAGTGCAGCAAGCCCACCACATGCTAGTTCTAAAAAGAATAAAATAAATAGAAACTATCTGATGTCATATCATTTTTAAGATTTACTTATTTTAATTTTACGTGCTGTGTGTCCATGCACCATGTGTGTGCAATGCCTAAGGTGGCCAGTAGAGGGCATCAGATCCCAGAGACTTGAGTCACAGATAGTTGAGAGTCACCGTCTGGGGGTTCTTAAACACTGAACCTTCTCCAGCTCTTGATAGCATATTCTATTATTAAGAGTCAAACTTTATTTTCAGTACAAATGACTTTCCAGTACTTTATGCCTTTGTAATGCAGTGACATGGAAACTGGATGGGAATGTTTCTGAATTTGTTTGCCTAACTCATGAGAATGATTTTTTGCTTTTGTTGTTGTTATTGATTTATTTTGTTTTTTTTTTTTTTCAGAATGTGGAGTCAGGTTCTGTCAGTATCTACTAGAACCATATCATGTCACAATTCTTAGGAGTCACTGTATATTCACTACTTGTCTATCTATGAAAACATAAATTAGGGAGGGTCTAGATATATTTGGTGGCAATTCCATTTGAAAAGTTGCATTATATTTTAGTGTCAAGAAATTTTTTTGTCATGTGAGAAAGAAATAAAATTAAACAAATTGTGTTGCTTATTGATTTTGAGACTTATTATACCATGCTAGTTTCCTTTCTAAAAACAAGATATATATGGTATATTTATATATCATAAATGTAAATACCCATGTCACACTGCATTGAAATAGTCAAAGAGAGGCTGTACACTGAATATAAATTAATAAATATAATTAAGATGACATCGTTTAATGATATTACAGCCTTCTTGCTCTACGTAAAGCCACACTGTGAAGTTCATACCACAGAAAACCATCAAGCTACCTATTTCCCAGAATGTAACCTGTAATCACGAAACTTCTAACTGCATATGCATGTGTGTATGTGTGTGCAGACAGACAGAATGCATATGTGCAGACAGACAGAATTAAAATTAGAATCTCCCAAATTCAGTTGGTCAATCCAAATAATTTTCTTGCTTGCTTTCTCATATAGAAGGATAAGAAGGTCTTACTGTCCATTGCTTCTTAATGGTTTTTAAGTTTTTGCTTATTAGTAAATTACATTTTAAGCCCCAATTAATACTTTCTGGGAAAAAAAACTGTTTTTCCTATGTTAAAATGTTCTGAAATAGTTTTTGTAATGCTTTTGGATAGAACAAATCCATACCCCATATACTCAACCCCACCCCCAATTTTGCAAGAGGCAAGAACTAAATAATAAAAAGGGATTTGGGGCAAGGACCATAAAATTCACCATGGTAGAATGCCGGTTCTAATACAGTTTCTGTCATGTTTTATTGGTCAAATGCCTTCCCTAAAGCATCAAACAAAGTGGCAAAATAGGTAATTTCACACTTGCCTCAAGAGCAAACATTCTGATGGCTCCATTTTATGATTTATTTCTCCTTCTATAATAAATCTCTAGCACACGATACAGGAAAAAGAGGAGAAGGCATCGAAAGATGTAAGAAATAAATTCTTACTCGATTCCCAAGTGTGGACTCAAATGGAAAATTCAAAGCAGGATCCCCTAAATCAAGTCCCCAGGGGCTCGGCAAGCAGGATATGCAGCAGGTAGGGGAGAGGCACTTTACAGGGGAGTACACTCCCTATAACCCTCAACCCAAAGGGTTCCCAGCAACCCTGGAAACTGGCAACTTAACATCTTAATACTGTATATTAAATTACTGCACAGAGGCCTAGGAACCGCAGACACTGGAAGCACGCCCACTAGCTGCACAGGAAACATTGCTGTTCCATTGATAACGCTCCCCAGTGGGGAAGAGAACAGAGTATCATAGTAAGAAGCATATGCGCTAGGTACGTACCTGTGAGCTCCCTTTTTATGTTGGGAAGGTTGGCTGGACAGGAGTTGCTGATGGTAAGGCCTGGGGGCGGCAGGCCCTGGTTGCTGTAGAGATCAATCAAGTTTCCAGAGACAGGTAACTAGACACAGACAAGAAAGCAATGAGTTGCTGACTGACTCCAGAGTTTTGTTTTGTTTTTCAATAAAACTCATATTCTATTTCAGGCTTTATGGAAACAACACTCTTTGCTATAAAGAACTGTGTCTTTAAAACAGGAAAGGCTTAGGATTCACACAGAATTATATAATCTGTTTATATGGGAGTAAAAAGGGTGGCCCACACTGCCTTCTGTCTGGTGGGTGCATTCCAAGCACGTAGGCAAGGTGTCACCTGCTGTCAAAAGTGGCAGATGTCCCGTGGACGTCTGGTATTCCTGTGAAATAGGAGTCCAAGTGTGGCTTCCATCAGAGGACATATTTCTTCCTCCATCTTTCACCTCTCCCTACTTTCTTTTTCACTGCTCTTTCTTTAATAAAGAAAAGCAATGGGCAAATGCTTCCCTTTTGTAAAGCTGTGTCCTTATGGCAAAAGAAAAAGCTCACTTCCTTGAGATTGAAATTATCCAAAGAGCCACAAGAGGGAGCTCAAAGACTTTAATAAAAATATTTACAGCAGTAAAGCCAGGATTAAGGAAATGCTTAGCCTTACTAGTTTAACTACCCAGAGTGGTGCTGTCTCCGCAGGTTCTCCTGGGATGTTCTAAAGCAGCAGACTCATTTTCATTTTTTCTTGACAATGATGTCCCAGTCGGACATGGATTTCCTCAAAGCTAGCTAGAGAGGACAGCCACAAGTTCCTCTTCTGCCCTGGAAATCTTTCTAGACAATAGCTATACTTCACTCCTTCCATCCTGGACCTTCAGCATTTCCAGATGATTTCAAATAATAATTCCTTGATACCTGTATCATACCACGTTGCAGATTAGCCTCTCCTTTACCTGATCATAGCTCTCTATTATGTATTAGACAAGTAATTTCAGAAAGCATCAAAGAGGAATTAAACCATGGAGGGACCCAGAGGTACACAGCAAGGTGGTATTCCACATACAGGATGAGCTAGTTTTACTTGAAAACCTTGGGACAAGAAGGACTTAGGATTGTTTTTACTTCTTTATAATTTTGTGATGTTTATACACATATTTATCTTGGGGATAATACCTAGATGTAAATATAAAATTTATTTATGTTTCATTTACATCTTCTACATACATGTGGCCAAAAGATAACTTTATATTTAATTTTTTTTAGTTCACTGGCATTTGCACTGTAACCTAGCTCATGCAATTGGGTATCAAACTCTACTTAAGGCATCAGGTTGACACTAAAAATGTTTTGGATTTGGGGGTTAACAAAATGGCAGAGTGGGTAAGACATTTGCCAAGGCTGACAACCTGAGTTCAATTCCTGGGGCCCCTGTATTGACTTCTAAATTGACATTTGACTTCCATACATGTGCTGTAGCACACATGCACCTAAACACACAGACACACACACAGGTACACACACACATAGACACACACACACACACGCACGCACGCACGTGCGCGCGCACACACACACACACACAGACAGGTACAAACACACACAAGCACACACACACACATTCAAGCACACACACACACACACACACACACACACATTCATGCACACACTATGTAGATAGGGAGGTAAGAAGGTAAATGATAGACAGACGAACAGACAGACAGATAAGGGCTGTAGAACATTTTGGTTATTTTAAGTTTTAGATCCAGGAGACAGGAAACAGTACAGTGGATAAACTGCTTGTTGTTCACGCATAAAGACCTGAGTTTGGATTCCCAACTCACATAAAATCTGGGTACATATCTTTTATACCTCAGGGCTGAAGTTGTTGGACAGGGAATCCCTGAAGCTTACCAGCAGCCAGCCAGTCTAGCCTAATTGGCCAGGTCTCAAAAATCATAGGTGGGAGACTTCGGATGCTGGTCTCTGGCCTCTGCATATGCATGAGCTAAATAAAGTCTTGGATGAAGAGATGGCGCTGGGGGATGTTGTACATAGTGGAAGCTGCTCTCTGATTTGTATGTTAGTAAGACTGTGGTGGCAGGCAGGGTAGGCAGGTGGGTAGGTCTTGGGGAAATGAGCACTTATAGAATCTGCATAAACATAATACACACACCCAGCATACACGCCAATGAATATGTACTGGGCTAATTTAAAATGTCCTTGGGCCACATTTCAATGCCTTCCAGCAAAGGCTCTGATAACTGGTGCCTGTTTATTAGCAGTCATTGCTCTGAGAGGTTCTATTGAGAAACAGGTCACCTCAGGGTCAACCTTGCTCTCTGTGTGTTTGGTTTTGTTCTTGTTCAACTTAAGGGGCTATGAGAGGCATTAGCATGTTTGCATAGAGCACTGTAAAAGGCCAAAAAGATGAAAGTTACAAAGCTATTAGGAACTGAAGTCTAAACACATTTCCCATGTCCAAATCTTTAGTTTTAGGGGTCTTATGCCTGAGCATTAATAAACCAAAGATGCAAATTAAAACTTGGAAACAGTGAGCTACAAGATTAATTCAGTGGCTCTAGAAATATTAACTGTGTGTGTCTTATGTCCTCATATGCAAACTAGGATATGAACGTGTACTTCTGTTATGATGTTCATGCGTTAAGAGACAAATGAGAGACACGCACGTGCAGGTACAACGAACTCAAAAATGGGCATAGTAGCATGTATCTGTCAGCTAGACTTTAAAAAGCAAAGACAAGAGGATCAAGAGTTCAAGACCAGCAGGGGACTATATGAGATCCTATCTCAAAAATCCCAAATCAAAACCAAAGCAAATCTCTAGGTCATCAGAGAATATACTTTGAAGAGAGGGAAGGGAAGAGAGAGAAAAGAAAGAAAAAAAGGGAGGAGAGGGAGAAGACAGGGGAGGAGAGAATAAAATTGGGGATGGAGGGGAGTAAAAGAAAAGGGGAAGGAAAAAAGAAAAGAACAAAATTTTGTAGTTCTCTTTTGGGGTAAAAAAAAATCCTCTTATACACACAGTTAAGTTATAACAGGGTCAGAATAAGCCCCTGGACTAAGAGAGGAAGAGACACATGTCTACTTGGCTGATCTACATCTTTGCTGGACTTTCTATGCAGAGCATTTATACCTCTGGACAAGATTTCCCTTCCAAACACAAAGGGTGGTGTGGAGCCAGAGAGCCACAGTCTGGTCAGCTCAGGCAAAGAGGTGAGGGGGCTGCTGCCTTTGCCCAGCCAGAGTCTTAACTGAGCGCACTGGTGCCTCTCACCACCAAAAGGAATTATTTTCCCAAGTAAGTGATCACTGTAAAATGTGATTGTTTTTCTCTGTGGATGGGCCCTTCTTCATCTGAATATCAATTGCGCAGTTAACCCAAGTAAACGGGGACTTTTATTCTTTGTTTGGGAGAGCACAAGAGGGCCCTTGTGCCCTTGGAACAGTTACCTCTAGACCTCAGTTCCCTTAGGATAGCTTCCTTCCTATGTCCTTTCCACTTTTGAAGAAGTAGTTAACTTGAAACAAAGCATTTCAAAGAATCAAAGAAGAAGGGGGAAAATGCCTAAACTAAATGTAACAGTCAAGTTCAGCTTTACTGAGGTGGTGGGGGGAGGGTGATAAAGTAGAATAGGTTTCAGTGATCAGTTGTTCAACTTAGACAACTGAACCCCAAGATGATCAAGACCCGTGGAGGTCCGTGTTGACAGGAGCCTATTAGGGCCAAGCTGTTTCTTGTGGGTGAAAGTTTCAAGTTCTAGCATCAAGTCAACTGCAGTTGATACAACACTTTACAGACGAGGAAACTGAGGCAGAGAGGTCAAATGTCTCACTCAACAGTGTATGCATAAGGGCAGGGGATATAGCTCAGTGTAGGACCACTTGTATAGCATGCATGAGGTCTGGGGTTCTACACCCAGCATGGCAATAATAATAATAATAATAATAATAATAATAATAATAATAACAACAACAACTAAAAACACTTAGAGTATGCTTCTAACCGCTACATAATGCTGTCTTTCTATCAGCAGAATTATGTCAGGACAAGAAACCCTTGAGGATCTAGCCTGTGACATGGAAGAGAAGCAAATATGGCCAGTGACTTCTAAGGACAGCTCCTGCATACTACCTCCTGGTTGGGAATGAGGTCACTATTTTCTATGGAAAATTGCTTTGTGGGAATCCTCTTGAAATGGCCACTCTCAACTGTTGAGTTTCACTATTGGGGTAGTATAGTGATCCCTCCAGGCTGTGCGCTCAAGGATAGAAAGCTTCCCTTTACAGCTCCTTTATCTTGCCCAGGATGTATATTGTGGACCTCAGAATTGAACCAGGGGCTTATGAATCCTAGTCAAATGCTCTACCACTGAGCTATGACCCCAGTCCCCTGGATAGATGGAGATAGATGCTGTCAACCTTGAGGAAAGTTTCTCAGGGCTGATTAGCTAATGCAGGAACTAGACTTCAGTGCCAGTGTAGATGGAGAAGCACTGTGTGCATTCTAGTCTATAGAAGTGGGTGGAGTCATGTCAAATGCCTTCAAAAGAATTGGCCAAGCACAGTTCAGCTGGAAGCAAGCTGGAACCGATGGTGCTAATGTGCAAATCACTGTGAGGGGCACCATGGTTATAAAGCAAAGTTTTCCTAACAGAGAGTTTGGCACATTGTTGAGCCTTAATGAATATCAGCTGAATAAGCCCACACTATTAATAAAGTATTTGATCTTGCAATGAACAAGTTACAAGGAATAATTTAGACAGCAAGGTTGAATGCAGCTTCTATTTTCAAAGCTAAATGCTATTTATTCTTTGTTAGGTAAGAAGATAAATGAGTTAGAAATGATTAGTAGCCCTTTCACTTTTCCGATGTGGAAACATGGGACTTTACGGTAGATAAAGTAAAGTCTCGCAGACAAAGCAAGCTCGCAGAGTCAGAGCACACCGTGGATCTGAACCCAGGAATGGTTCTAATTCCAAGTCCTAACCACTATGGCTCACTGCTTCCTTCAAGAACTGCTGTGTATCCTTTATTTGAGATGTCCAAGAAGCAGGGAATCTGATATCTTGTATGAATTTGGACAATATGCAAGAGAAAGTTAGGGGTCAGAGTATTGGTTTGGGTCTAATGAGTTCAAAGTTCCCCATCATTGCAAAAATTATTTTAAAATCAATGATAATATGAAATCCATCATTTCACAGTACTTTTGAGTGTGCCCAGGCATGCATGTATCAACCTGACAAAAAAGGACCACCTACTTCCTCAGCAGAATCCCTTTGAGAGAGATGACCATGCCGTTGCTAGTTCATACCTCAATTATGCCTGCATCTCTGCATCTATTTTAAAATTCTCTAGTGGAAGTTTCCCGCCGTGTCTTATTCATGTTTATCCCAGAATTCTGGATACTGACAGAGTACAAGAGCATGAAAGCTAAGAGTTCCAGGGAGCCAAGGCACACAGGGCACCTTGATCAGAACCGCAGATCACATGGTTCATCAAAATAAATAAATAAATAATCACAGTGCAGGGTTAGAGAAGTGGTAGGGTGGATAAAACTCTCCCACGTAAGCATGAATATTGGAGTCCCCAACACCTACATTAAAAAGCCACCTGTGAGTCGATATCTCGACCTGAAGTCGCAGCAATTGTCCAGGTGGCTGAGAGAGATCTCCAAGCTCTGGGCTCAGTGAGAACCCTTGCTTCACAGATGAAGTTGTGGGAAACTGAAGGAGTCGCCCGACTACATACTCTGGACTCCATGTGCTCACACAAGCCGCCTGCATGTGTACCAGCACACATTAGAAACTGAGGGAGTTGCCTGACTGCATACTCTGGTCTCCATGTGCTCACACAGGCCGCCTGCGTGTATACATATATTTTTTTACATATTAAAAAAAAACTGAATTAACTGAATTTTTGTGTTGGTCAGTAAATAGGAGTTGCACTGTTCCTGACTGAGGGCATTTACTAGGAGAAGTTAGTAATTTTTTTTTTTTTTTGAAGTAGTGTTTACTCACACAATTCAAGTCACCATTTTTAAACATATACAGTCTCTGTTACACAAACTCATATACTATTAGAAATGGCACTTTTCTCCTTGAAGATGAGACTCCCTACTCCCTCAGTAAGTATCCCCCCCCCACTTACAGCTTGTCCTTAATACAGGTTACTTACTCACTTGGGCATCCGTTATTGGAGGATATAACTTATAGCTTATCTCAGAACAAACTGAGCAGACCGAGCTTACCGGCAGGGACTCAGACGGCAGTGGTGCCACCCCACCGCAGACACTGACTAAAAGCAACTTTGAATGGGACTTTTTAAAGTCCTTGGTAAGACAGGACTAAAAATACAAATATAAGGCCTGAAATAGAATAAACTATATGGAAAAAAACTGCATGTTATAGAGGGAAAGATAACCCAAATGACCATTGTAAGCAGACAGAAATTCAGGAGGACTGGCTTATGGACCTTAACTGTTGTTCTGCTGGGGAATGGAAATCTCAGTGTCTCCCTACCACCTGGGAATGTAGGACCCCACTTACAAATCATATTCATGTTTTTGGGTCAAACAGCTTTGAGCAGCTCAAGTCACAGTGACTCACTCGGCTAAAGAGCTGAATTATTTTGTCAAAAGTGGAACATTTTATCAAAAGTGAAAATGTTTAACACTTTATCAAAAGTGGCCTGGGGAGGTAGCTCAGTTTGTTTTAGTGCCTGTTGCTACAGGCACAAAGCTTGAGTGAGTCCAATTCCCAGCCCCACCCGCACCCCAACAATAAAAGCCCAGCCCTGTTGGTACAACTTAGTGATCCTGGCACTGGGAGAGAAGAACTAGGCAGATCCTAGGAGCTGTATGCCAAAGAACCCCTCTAGACAGGGGCTCCCTGCTAGCAGCCCTCTCCTCCAGGGTGATAATGTGCGGCACATTATCCAAGGTAAATTGCTAAGCCAGACAACATCTGAGCAATGATATCCATCCAAGGTGGACATTTGCTTTCTACATACATGAGCACAGTTTTGCATATACACCTGTGTACTTGTATACCTGTACAAATACACACACACACACACACACACACACACACACACACAGAGGGGGGGAGAGAGAGGTTGCACTTGTGCACACAGAGCTTAATTACAGTGCTTCTGATAAACTCAAGCAAGCTTCTTAATTTCTGATGTCAAAACTACTTAATCCTTTCCCATTTGATTACTAATAAATTTTTCAATGAGTCCTTGTGAATAAACTGAGTTCTAGGGATAGAGGGTGGGGGTAAGGAGAAGAGAATGAATAGAGAATGACCTCAAAATTTTCTTGGAAAACAAAATTAAAAAAAAAAAAAAAGGCCATCGGTACCGTATTTGCCATTTGCAAGGCTGGATCCATCAAACCCAAAATTTCTTCATTATAACTTGATTCCAGGCTGATGATGTCATCAATTACATCATCCATCTGTAGATAAAAAGAGCCACAATGAGAAACAGGTGTAAGGCCACCCCCAAAAGGATGTTCTTGGGTCTTTCTTACCTAAAGCAACAGAGTCTAAGAAGTGAAAGTGTTCTCTCCCCAAGTAAAAGCAAGAGATTACTGAACCCCACTAACAGGACCGGGTGGTGAAAACTCCACTTAAGGGCTAGCATTTCAGCCATTAGTAGGCAGCAGGAGCTGAGCCTGGGTGTTTCCTCCCAGTGCATTATCACCCTGGACTGGGGGAGCAGGGGTACTAGGATGGTAGTCACTCTTCAGATGCAGTGATGAGAAGCAGCTTAAAGCCACACCATGAGTACAGCCGGGCTGGGATTCTGTTGAACATTTCACACTGGAAAGATGAGCCAGGAAGCCTCTCTTGCACAAAGCCACCACTTCCCTTTTCCTTCCCCACAGCCTTCTAGAAGAAGGAAATATAGCTGGTTTGTGGCCCTTGCTTTCCAGTGACCACTGGCTGGATTGTAGAGTCACTGGTAAGGAAAACACCTCTTTGTACAGCTGCCAGTGAGTCTGGTGCTCCCAGAGGAACGCACTAGGACGAGGTTATCATTACGGCTGTGGAGCTGACATTCCCTCTAGATCAATTTTATTGCTCAAGTACCAAAACACCAGTTAGCATCATAAACAACGGTGATTACACACGCATTGCAGCAGTGCTGGAGTCTGCGGAAACATTTCCTTGTAAACACCGTGTGCTCCTGGCTGGCTGATGTATCTGTGCCTGGGTCTGAAGAGTGCTGTATGGATACACAGTGAGCTCTGTGAATGCCCAGGGCACACCTGAGTTCATGTGTACCTCCCATTAAAGAGGTGAGACTCCAGCATCATGCGGATTGGGTTCAAATCTAGTTTCACCCTCTTCCTGGATAAAGGGCAATGCCTCCAGTCTTCAGAAATCTCAGTATGCCAGTCTACGGGATGGGGACAATAGAGTATATTGTTTCACTAGGGACGGATGAGATTTCAGGAGAAACCTTCCAAAATGCTCAGAAAATTGGAATATACTATAACATCTAATCTAAAGAATGAGTTATAGCAAGTGATTTCTCTAAAGAATAACTGGAGGTCAGGTCCGAATAGAGCTAGTATACATACTTCATGTTAGTTTTCATTCCTAGGCATATCAGCTTATTTATCTGCAATAGATGGCTTTTTGACTGAGTTGATGAATAGGAAAGTAGGCTGGAGACATAGAAACCATTTTTTTTTTAATATAAATTTTGACTTTAGTTTTAGGAGAGCAAAATTAGTGTCCTTAATGTATCATTAAAATAGTATATACTTTAGCATATATATAAAGGCAAAGAAACCATTTTGTTGTTTATATTATATTCTATCTTGTACATTTGAATAAGCACATAAATACATAAATAAATGCTTCCACTTATTCATTAAATAGAATTTAAATGATGATCTTCAGATACTTGGGGAAGTGCTTGTGAGCTATTATTAACTTACTGAAGCTTCATAATACAGAGAACAGGAGGTTCCATTTATAAAACAATGCAGAGAGTGGCACAGCTTGGTTTCAAAAATATATCTTAGAAGGCTGGTACAATGCTATACAAAAGGTGCTGGGGATTTATGCACATTAACTAAATCATCCTGCATTTTTCACGACAATCTATGGATATTTCCCTCTCCTTACGGCTGTGGGAAACTTAAGGGGCACACATATTTAATCTTCTTAGTTGTTACCTAGTCATTCATGAGTTACTATGAAGAAAATAGGTCTGTTCATAGATCCTTCTATC
Organism: Mus minutoides; assembly: GCA_902729485.2. Classification (NCBI taxonomy): domain Eukaryota; kingdom Metazoa; phylum Chordata; class Mammalia; order Rodentia; family Muridae; genus Mus; species Mus minutoides. The sequence goes on from CACVCL010016905.1 coordinate 152,650, forward strand.
AAAAAAAAAAAAAAATCAATGGAAGGAAAGGAGGCCCTGAAGTCATTAGGAGCTGCGATCATTCACAAATATAGATTCTCACTCATTATCAAGTGTTACATCCTTGGTCTGCCGGGCCATTCAGTACCTGCATGCACGATGCTCGAGAGTGCGTGTTCATACCTGGGCACTCACTCTCTGCCCTGCTCTGCTCCTCAAACTTATAAAATGCCTGCAGAAACAGAAGCAGAAACAGTCCATGACTCTGATTTGCAAAAGCCTTTCAGCAACATATTCACAGGATATTAGTGCCATAGCAATGTGATGGATGGAACTCTAAAACAAGCAGATACTAACCAAGGAGCACAATAATGGTGGGGGACATGGGTGAAGGCATATGACAGATATGGGTGGATAAGAAGTGTTTGCTTTGGTAGAGGCTGGATTTGAGACAAGACTCCAAACCTCAAGCTAGTTTTTGTATCAAAATTTGGAGCATAAAATTGGACAGGGGCACTGCTGTGATTCAGTGTCTGATATTTCCAAATTACGAGAACTCGAGTCTCATTTTAGTAAGGTCCTACTAAGTATGCAAGTGTTAATGTGAGTTCACAAGTGACTGTCACACAACTTTTGGGTTATTTCAGTCACCGGAGGGACTAAGTCTTTGCCCCTCTGCCCAGACCAGAGTCACCAGGCAGCCATTCATTATGAGACTGACTGGATGCTGTAATAAGCCTTGATCTTCCTTTAAAAGCCTCATATGCCATACCATTCAAATCCACCCATACATCCTCCATGTTTTTTCTTTCTCCAACTCTGTGAAACATAAAAATAATATCCCCGACATTCACAGCAAGCAGAGCTCCTAAGCTTCCTGCCGCCGCATGCCTTTTCTATTTTTGCTTTCCCTTTCCACCTTCCCCTTCTCCTGTCTGTATGTTCACTGCTTCACAAATTGGAAGGCATAGAAGGGAAGAAAACACTCATCTAAGGACGGTGATGGGAGCTACGGAAGCATCCTCGCCTCGGTGTTCTGCTTAGAGCAAGTCAGGTCTCCTGTCGTGTGCAATAAACCCAGTAACCTAGTATTCGTGACCGAAGGCTGAAATGTAAACGGTCACACCAGTAGAACTAGGACAGAGGCTGGTGACAATGACCAGGTGGACAAAAGACAGTCCATCGCTAAGGACGAGAGGAGTATCCCAGGGACAGTTAATGGAATGTAAGAAACAGAGGAGAAGAGGAGACGTGAATTACCTCTTTTTCACAGTTGGAGTTAAGAGTGAGCATAGCCATAGGGCTGTTGGGTGCGCTGCTCCCCGGCACTGGTGGCATGGCATGGTCGCCAGGCTGGTTTGGACATGGCGAGCTCAGGACTTGGCTGGCATGTTTATTTGCTAAAGTGGTAGAAAGGTACTGCTTTACCTGGTGCCTCTGGGCTTGCTGTATGTGGTACTTGGTGGGGTTTTCCAGGTGGGTCTGCACCTGAGCATGGCCGTGGAGGGAAGAGAAGATAGCAGTGTTATTTGGGGGTTTTCAAGTAGCTTTTCCTGTAGCATATATCGTGAGACTGACCAGTCGACCAACAGAACAGATTATCAATCCCCTGTAAGGTACTGGCCATTGTGCTAAAAATAATGATAATAATAATAATAGTAATAATTGATAGTACTGAAGCTGAGAATCTAAATTGCAGGATTTAGAGCTCTTAGAATCCAGGGTGCTAACTATCCTGTTTGACTTCCCTGATAATTAACTATACATTCAATTCTATCCTAGTGCCCTTCTTCTCATGGCTAATTATTAAAATTTGCAAGTATCTATGAGATGAAAATCTCCCCAACACAAAAATCAAAACAACAAACTTGAAAACACACAACTCTGTTTATCTCATTTTCCTTGGCAAATAGAGTAGTTTTCTGTTAAAATGTACGTGCATGCACAAAAACACACAATCATCCACACACTCCCCACCCCCAACACCACACACACACACACACACACACACACACACACACACACTCAGAAACACACTCAGATAAACACACACACACACATACATACACACACACACACAAATCTACACACAAACACACACAAAATCCTTAAGAACTGACTAAAATTATCATAGAAATAATCAGAAATATTGCCATGTTTAAATCAAGGAGTTACTGGTTACTTCCTTTCATATATAAAAATATTATTCAGGATTTTAATTATGAATGAGCTCTATGGAGAAAGCAATTCTACACAAAGCAGTTACATCCAAGTCCATATCACTTGTATGTAAGAGTTTTTAAAGGCATACTTATTAACAAACCAGCACGGTATTTGCTGTTCTTTTCCATCAACACTAACAGGGAATTAGAAATGTTTTTTTTTTTCAATAAGCAAAATCAATGGCATTTGATTTAAAGTTACTTTTCACTGACAAACAAGATTTTATCTCATCCACTCTAAAGAAGAGGTGGTGGGGAGAAGGCAGTTACCTACTGGGGAAATAAATCTTCCTGCTGTTTACTATGTCTAAAACTATAGTAAATTACTTCCTAGGGCATCAGAAAATAATAGCATTAAAGGAGCAGATCCGTCCTTATTTCGAATCGGGTCCTTAGTGCAGTAACATTAAAGAGGCCGATTAGCCCAGGTATATACCCTTGCAGCCAGGCTCCAGGGGTGGACAGGAGGGAACGCTCACCTGGTAGTGACTGTATTCTAGCATTTCCAGCATAGCAACGTTTCAGGCAGCCCCAAGCCAGGAGAGACCGCAGACCACTTAGTCCTCCTCCCTCTACTTTCTGTAATTCCAATTCGAAGAGCGACCGGCATAAAGGAGGCACCATAAACAAGGCATCCCGAGGCACCGCGGTAGACGTTATCACAGCAGCACAGCTTATAATAACCTAAGCTAATTAGTTATGCATGTAAAAAAAAAAAAGCTGTCCTCACAAGGGACTTTTTTTTTTTTAATTCCTACTAGTTTGGTCTTAAATATTGATATCAGTTTCCCTGCTGGCTTGACGTCATGCTTTTTTTCATAGATATAAAAGAACCTTTTTAAAGGATGAGCTATCAAAGTCAAGCTCACTGTCAGATCAAGGCCAAGTCCCCATTCATCTTTCGTTCCAGTAGTATTAATGGACAATGGTGTTTCTCTTTCAGCAATAGGTTAAGAGCTGGATGCCCCCTTCAGAGGGGACATTGCCTAAAAGCTACTGTCACACATGAGACTTCCCTAACGGCCAAATAATGATGCCATGAGTGACGAGATAGACTTTTAGTGTAGAAGACCCCTCCAGCCTCTCCTGCTTCATCTTGCACCCGAGTCTCAACGGACAGCTTACTCAGAAGTAAGTAGATGCAGAATCTGCCTTTTGACCTGAAATCAGCAAATGGGGGAGTTAACACACACACACACACACACACACACACACACACACACACACAGAGACAGACAGACAGACAGACAGACAGAGATACAGAGACAGAAAGACAGAGATAGACACAGTAACCTGGGCTCATACTCACATAGGAAAGAAAAAAGAAAAAACTTTCTCAGCTAATCCTCGAATTAGGAAGCATGCAAATTCTTACTGGAAGCTGTGATACAATCCAGGGATCCACAGTTGACGCATGTGTGTCCCTTTCCATCTGTCCATCCCACTGTTTACTGTTATTTCATGCTGAGCATGTATATCATAGTCCGTTCACCATAAGCAGTCAGAATATAGATACAATTTCTAGCTTTATAAAACAATTTGCCGCCCAGGGTGAAGCAAAGGTAGAAAAGAGACAAGTCTATACTTAGAAATTAGGATAAATGCTGCTTACTGTTGAAATGGGATGATACTATTTTAAGCATAAATATTTGCAACTCATGAATTCTGTCAAAATCCTGTGGCCACGGAAGTACTTCCGGCTGACCACCGCAAACCTGTCTGGCCTGACACACACGGTGAGGTTCGCAGCAGGCATTTTCAGTTTTGTGAAAGGGTCCAGACGCGATAATGATGGGACAACAGACAGTGCCAAAATAAACACGAAATGAGGGCAGGAGCAGAGTGTGCTTATTTCACTACTCCCTGCTGCATGTTTAAAAATAAACACTAATTCACTGGCAGAGCCCCCCCCCCTTTTTTTTGTTTAATGAATCAGTTAGGAAGGGACTCTCTCTCTCCCCAGCTCTGACACGGAGGTCTTTACTACACTCAAGTTTGGAAGTAGAGGGAAATTTTCTTTGCAACATTTCTATCCATTCTCTTGGGTTTTCAAACAAGCTAAGACCGCAGGGCTGGGGTGGGGGATGGCTCAGTCGCCTGACGTGTCTGCCTCATAAGCCGGAGGAGCCCAGTTCCATCTCCAGGAGACACATTTTCAAAAGCAGGCCACCGCTTGTAATCCCAACAGCACTGGTCATGAAGGCAGACAGACAGGTGCTGGACTCACGGGCCAGCCACACCATCCATATCAGGGAGGGCCTGCTTCAGTAAGATTAACTGTCCCAAATCAAAAACAGTGGATAGGAACAGAGGAAGACCCTGAGGATGACCTCGGGCCTCCTTATGCACATACAGGAGGGACTGAAGGAGATGGGGAGAGAGCCTGAAAATGCTACACTGGGAACAGAGCATTAAACATACACAGGTAACATGACTGAGGGGCACAGCAGTGGATGAGGTAATAAGGAGAGGGGAGACCTGAGGCCACTGGAGGCCACTGGAGGCCACTCATTTCTCCTAAAAGGAGCATCGAATTCAGACTGCAGCTGACTGGCTCGCTGTATGGGCACACCGGTGTATATACAGCTTAGTTGCCCAGATTTTGAAAGGTAGCTGACAATGTGCAATTTTTAAGTGAAATCTTTTAATTAAAAAAAAAAATCCAATGTTCTGTTTTTCACGTAGCATAAGACAAGGCAGGCACACTGGAAGTGGAATCAGGAAGCAAACTGCCTGTGTATGTTTTCTGTCTCAGTGTCTGTGGGCATGATCTTACTGATCTTACACTCCTGAAGGTTGGGCTGGGCCGAGAGGAGTTGCTGTTTCTGGGAAGACTGTGTTCAAAGCTCACTGTTTCCTGGAAGTTCCCTGATCGATGGGTGTCTGATTATATAGTCAGAAAAGGAGCTAAGGACTCAACACCCATGTTCAGACTCAGATAGTAAAAATTACTAAGTCACTACTTCTCCAGGCCTTGAGTCCTCATGTACCAATGTGGATGATCAGAGAGTGAGACAGCCTGTTTTCAGTGTCAGATGAGACATATCAAATATCAGAAAGAGCAGGCCACAAAATTTTGTCACAGGAGCCTGTTAAGTTCTTCCAATTTGCTGTTTGGGTGAATTCTATCACTATTCACCAGCTTAGCATGATAATGGGAAACTTAGAAAAGAGAAGAATACATGCTATTGTAGCAATGATGACTTTCTAAGATATCACATGCTTCTATGAGTGGGGGGGGGCAGGGAGAGAGAGCTTCTTAGTATTAGTATAGAGTTAGTTTTCAGCTTGTATATACTTTGAGGGTCCTTGAGTCTTGTGATCTCACTCTGAACCACTGGTATAGAGCATGGTAGCACCATCATGGCTAGATTGCGCGCCACTGTGAACAGGTCTAACCCTGAATGGCCTGCTCTTCTCATCCTGAAGATGCTGGAGAAAGACACTACTCTGTTTTCACTCCCTCACCCACCCTTACGGGGCTCTAAAGGAAAAGCCTGGATAAATAAAAGGTTGTGCAAAAATTGAGTGTGTGTGAGCATTTGCAGTCCAAATCACAAGATGCGACTACAATATTCTACATATTTACCACAAGACTGTATTTACTGACATCGTTTGTATTTTACACTAGCTATCCACATGAAAGGCCACGGGGGTCTCACACGCCTTTGTTCTGGTTCCTCTCCTATGTTCCTGCCTTCTTCATTAAGATCACAAACTGAGTGCAGAGGTGGACTGGATGGATGCCTTCCTGACTACCACAGGGTGGCTCTGCCACTCCCTGGTGACACTGACAGCCTAGTTCCCTCTGTGGCCCATCACCAGTCAGTGTAAGATGGTGGCCACAGATACCACCATGCTCACTGACTCTCAGACTCACTACTGTACATACAGCTCATTTGAACCGACATGGCTCCTCTTCTCCCCCTGCCATTTGCTACTGTGAATTTGAACAAATCCACGAAGAATCCCTATAAGCCTGTCAGTTTATAATTGATTTTATTTTTCTTATTCAAAAAGGCAACAAAAAAATGTTAAGGTTTTATTCACTTGTCTTTTGAGAGAGGATTCTTCTGCATCACACACTGCGCACACCGCTTTTTACATGGAAGTTTCCAGGGGTGGCCAGTGTGCAGTCATACAAGGTGAAAGTCAGCTTTCTCAAGTGATCTGGGGAAAGCCTAAGAGAGAGGCATCCCAGCATCTGAACATCTTTTCTAGGCATATTCCTGATGTTATAAGAAAAACCACGAGCCCAGAGCTCTAGGTCTGGTATAGATAGCCGTGTTTTCTACATGATCCATACCAAAGTATCCTTGACAAAAAAAGAAAGAAAGAAAAAACAAGAGAACATGGAGACAAATCTTGATATAAAGGAAAAGAGTAGAATCTGGATTCAGACAAAAATGCACAGTACTTGAATAAAGAAAGACGACAAAGGACCAAGTTTACCAAGCCCAGGGCCTTTCTCCATGATAGGGGTTTGCCCCCAAATCTTCCTATTGAAGATGGGTTTTGTATTTTTAAGTATTGAGAAAAACAAAAGAGGAATGATAGTGTTTCATGACAGCTGATGCTAGTATGAAATTCAGGTTAAGTTTTACTAGAAGACCCTCCTGAAGCTAGTTTGCATATTGTCCACAGTTTGTTTCCTGATACCTCTGCAGAGCTGAGCATTAACCATAATACAAGGGAAGAATGGGTATGAGGAGTCCACATGGTGCCAATGTCTGAACTATTTATACTTTGACCTTTTATAGAAGGTACTAGAATAAAGATTTCTGATTGAATATACATTTTAGCAAAATTTTAAGGAAGGTAAAGAAGGATCTTTATAAAGGAAAAGGATATACACACAAATATAGTATATGTGTATGCAATATACACATTTATATAAATGCTTCAATAAATTTTAGGAAGGTAAATCAGCCACTGTTCACTGATGTCATGTTACACTCTTCTTCTATTGCCTTTTAAATGGCAATTTATAAAGAAATCAATATGCAATAGTAATCTCTGAAAAATAGTAAGACCAAGGAAGCTAGTTAGCACTCTTATATTACTCAAGTTGTGTGTGTGCATATTCAGCTTGTTAATGTGTTCTAAATATTGTCTTAGCTGGATAAGTGCCTGTGTAAGAATACAGGGGATACTTAATTACCCCTATAAAGGATCAGAAACTCAGACACTTGCCAGGGTTACAAGCTGGTTCCTGGTCTCACTCTTTTGCCAGAATGGCCTACTCAAGAGACACATTTCAATGATTTCTATTTGAATCATATATATATATATATATATATATATGAATGAATAAAGAAGGAAAGATTAACAGATCAACTGCTTTCAACCCAGCAATGTGAGCACAGCCTTCTTCATGTGCTTAAACAGACATGGATTTCATGCAGATTCACTGGTCTGGGTAGTTGCGCACGGCCTCCTTTTCTGTTACTCTCTAGGCTTCTGGACACAGAGCAATGTGGTACCAGTAAATACACAAAGAATGAAGAACGTTTTGTTCCTAAATTCCTAGTGTTATACTAAAGAATCTAGACCAGCTCTATGAAAAATTTCTAGGAAGTTTGTTTTCCTTAGGTAATAAACTATTTAAAAATGTGTCTGTTTATGAAGTAAGAGGGATGTATGCTTTGGTTTTAGGATAAATGATATTTAGAGACCTCACAAAAAATGTGTTTTGGGGACTGGAGAGATAGTTCAGCGGTTAAGAGTACTAGCTGTTCTTTCAGAGGACCTGAGTTCAATTTTGAGAATCCACAACATTTTGTACCTCTAGTCCCAGGGGACTCAACACCCTCTTCTGGCCGTCCCAAACACCAAATGCACAAGATACACACTGGTAAAACACTCTAACATATAAACTCAAATTAAAGCTTACAAATTTTACAGTATTATTATATTAAAATTTTACTATATTTATTCATTGCTTCAGTTGTTTCATATGAACATATTATTAAATACTAAGAGATTTTAAAATATAGAGAACAGAACTTGTGTGCATTCATTCACAAATGCCTGTCGTGTGTTCAACTGTACATTTTATAATCAATCTTAGAGTGGGTCAAATAAAATCACATCTCAAAATGAAGCCACTTGAGTAATGCTATAAAATAGCCTTCAAAGTTTCTATGTACACTTCTGTCTTGTAATTGACTGAAACAGATGAAGAAAGCTGTAAAGATAAAGGAGATGTAGAAAGAGAAGGAAGTCTCCCAGTCTGGCATCCGGGTCATGTTTCGCACTAGCTGAATTAAGAAGTTAAGCTCTGGAAGGCTACATATCCATGAGTAAGGGCACCACAAACTGGACTTAATTAGTTTAATAGGAAAATAAAAATGGACACAAAGTTGGGTAGTAGGGAAGGGGGCAAGGTCCCTGAGAAGAGTTGGGGATATGATCAAACTACATTGTATGAAACTCTTAAGAACTAAGAAGATAAACAGAGGGAGAAAGAGCTTCAGTAGGACTGATAACATCAGAGCTGCTGAGAAGAGTGCCTGTGGAGACAACGGTCCTTGTCTGAGAGATCTCCCCAGCAGGAGAGGACAGCTGAGAGCCACGCCTGAGGAAAAAGCCATACGTGACTTCTGAGTTTGTCTGTATCGGCACAGCTCTCTTATCCCTAAAGCTTTACAGCTCATACAGCACGTTAACAGTTTCCTCGTGGAAGGAGAGATACTTTAAGAGAAACACGTAACAGGGCTCATGTTTTAAACTTCAATTTAAAAGTCTGCATCGTCATTGAATCTGTTTGAAAATTATACCCTTTGAACAATGTAATTTTGATAGCTAAAAAACCATATAAATAACTATTAAGATACACGAGAACCCCACACATGTGCATTAAAATCTACAGCATATACTACCTCTCTGTAAACACCAACTTTGCTTCATAGTAACTCATTCTGAAATTTATTTTCAGGGATAAAGCCAAGATCCTGGTCTCCCCTAAAGAGATGACAGTCAGGGAACTCCTAAGCAATACCTGGTTGAATCTTTTGCTGCTGTTAACATAAAGACAACTTCTGAATGAATACCCAAACAACTAAAGAGATCTGATTTTGACAGCGTTAGCACCTTGGTTTAGGTTGTTGCCATCAAAAGATAATCATTTGTCCCCCTGTCACTCCTGAATTACTAAATAGACAGATGCACTCGACTGCACATGCGCAAACCATTGAGGGATGCTGTTAAATGCACAGTGTGCATCCATGGGTGTCCAGCAGAACACGTCTAAACATCTGCATTACTAAGAGTACAAGAGATTGTAATGTTCCAACAGGTGCACATGCAGTTCATGCGGGGGGGGGGGGGGGGGGGATAATATATCCTGTTCATAAAACTTCAAGGTTTTCATCTGAACTCCTGCTTCTGTCAGAAAGTTGTATATTCTCTATTCACTTAACAAATAACTTGCTTTTTGCCCCAGCTAAGAAGCAGGAAACTGAACTTTCAGAAATTGTTCGAGAAAGGGACCCAGAGAGACCTGCGGTGTTTAAATGCAGGTCTGAAGTTGGTAAGGACTGGCCTATCAGCAGGAGGAGCCATCCAGGCAAGGACAGAATCAATCCTCAGGCGTAACCACGCCTTACGGGACGCAGCACAGTAAGAAGACGCAGTCCACGTGGCGCCCACTTGGCCGCTGTGCGCCTTCTCTCTCCCATTGTGACTTCTGAGCCGGTTTGGAGCCTTGTTAGTGCCTCCTTCTTCCCATCTTCTTCCCATGAAGGCTCCAGCTTGATTTCAACTATCTACACTCACAGCTCTGGCGATGCAAGCCAGTCTTGTGACTATAAAGGGCCTGTCATAGACTTCTCTGAATTCCAGACTCATCTCTTACCTCTCTGTACACCTGTCTACACAGCAAATAGCTCACAATTAGCATGCCCTTCAAGTCAGCTCCCCTATTCAGTAGTGGGAAGGTCGAAACACATGAAACCGGCTGCTGCTGCTGCTGCTGCTGCTGGTAGTGGTGGTGGTAGGGGTCGGCGGTTGGGGTGGTGGGGGTGGTATGCATTTGTGTTTTGTACTAGGGCTGAACATAGGCCCTTACTCATGCTACAGAATCATCACTGAGTATTATCAGAGCCTTTGTTTGTTTTGGTTTTTTTTTTTCTGGTTTTGTTAAAAAAAAAAAAAAAAAAAAAAAGCCTTGACCTTGGAATACACCTGCCTCAGCTTTCTGAGCAGTTGGAGATATAGACAGGCATGTCCCATTAAGGTTTTATGGACACTGCTGTTTTTTATAGGTCAGAGGTCTTCATAGTCCAAACAACTTGATGACCTTTGATATCTTTCTTTCCCATGTATCATCTATACATCCCATCAACAGTCATTGACTGTCTTGAGGATATACTCCGAATTTAACCAAGTCTTACCCTCTAGTGGGACTACCACCTCCATCTGTCATCCAGATGACTGAAAGTATCTCTTGGCTCTCCTCCTTGCTTCTGGCTTTGACCTTGTACAGTACATATTCAATGCACATCAAATTACCAATCTCATCTGATCAACCAAATGGGTGGAGCTTTCAAACGGAAAGGAAGGTAAGCTGACACTAAAGTATTACATGGGAAATGTCCCCACAGCCTCATGGATTTGAAAACTCAATCCCCAGATAATGATGCCATGGTGGGAGGTTGTGGAACTTCAAGGGGCAAGACAGCTGAAGGAAGTGGGTCACTGTACTGCGGGCCTTGATGGTTAGGGCCTTATTCCTTACTGTAACAGTAGACTCTGTGGTAGGCTATGATGTAACAAGGCTGCTCTGCACAGAGCTATCTGGATTTCCATGTGTTCCTCTCTCCATGAAATGTGCACCCAAATCAAACTCTTTCTTCTTAAGTTGATGTATATTTTGTCACAAGATGATAAATGTGGCTAACATACATACATTTGTCTACCTAGCCATTACTCTGCTCAAGGAAGAGTAATTTTAACACTCCCATTAGAGCAAAAACTATATAACACACACATACCATATACATGAACTATAGTGTGTAGCCACCCTATTAAGTACCATCTACTCATTAATGCAACATCTATCACTATTTGTGACAACAGAGTGAAGTAATGTACCTAGTGCCCCCCCAGAAGCTGTCACACTTATCATATCATCCTCTGGAAAATACTTGCTAATGATTAATTTCTGAAAATAAAACAGTTGCTCATAGATATCTAACAAGAGATATGGGTTAGATTAGTAATGAGGTGGTGCCTAGTTGACGCATGAACTTGGATTCTGCTGTAATGGGGTCAGACTCTTCTCTGTGAAGGCTTCTCTGTATATTGTTAGGCATTTAGCGGCATCTCGGGCGTCTCCCTGTTACATGCCAGGAGACACATCCCCTAACCCCAACCCAGCTGGCATAACCAGTGATGTCTCCAGAAATTGCCAGAGCCTCCCAGGGAAAGATTACAGCTGTCCCATGAAGAACCAGGGCACAAAGGTGGGCACTACGTAGTCCTCAAGGTCCATATTGTATAGACCTATGGATGAAGGCAGGGAAGTTCTTATCCTAAGCAAGAACACAGCATCAACTTCAACATGTTTCTACATATGTATGGGCAAAATAAAATCTATTTACAAATCACTAGAAAAGCTTTACAATGTCCATCTCTGGGTGCTGCAATTATAAATAAGTAATGTTTTATTTGTATTTATTACTTTCTGTAATATATAAAGTACTAATTTGTTATTTAAAAGAAAAAACTACAAACCCCACAAAAATAAAAGCCTATAGATCAAATACATAAAAAGCATATTCAGGCAAAATGCTTTTCTTTTGAAACTTTCACAAATGATAAACCAAGCCAGGAAACTGTTGTTCAGCAATAAAAACTGCCTTGTTTTCTTTTTTCTTTTTCTTGAAATATTTGATCAGATTAAACGGAGTCCGCTATTTATGAAATTTCTAGTCTCACATTCAAGCACAGTTTACGTTTGTCTTAATACTTGACACATTTTTCTGGTTTTGAAAAGGGCTGTGATTACGTGGTTTCAATGGTGCCCTTATAATGGCCCATTGTGAGGGCCCGCAAGCCTCCCCCTCTTTATGGGAGTAGCTGGGGCAGCATCCCACGTGCCCCAACTACTCTGTGTGCTCCACTTTAGCATGGCCTCAGCATGGTAGACGTCTTTTTGTCTTAATATTTCCTCTCAAACGAAGCCATTGTTCACAGTTTATCGGGTATTAGGACCGATTATAACCAGGCAGCCGAGCTCTGCCACAAAAGGACCGGAGCTCTTCAAAAACTGGCAGTGGGCAAGTTTGTCACAGAGGAAAACATTGCCTTGGGCCTAAGTAAAAGGTCAGTCAGCAAGCCCCCATCAGACGTGAGAGCTGAATGCTAGTGGTTTGAAGGTCAAGTCCACATGAGCTAAAAATTGGCAAAGAGGAGCCGAGTCGTAATAACGCAGCTTCAGGGCTGTGTCATGAGACTGAGGGGTCTTGGCCTCTGAGGAACTGTACTGTCTTTGGCAAGCCCTAAAACCAGCTTTATACATTTACACAGTGGTAAAACTTCATGCCTTATCCAAAGCAGCATCTCAGAAAGTTGATTGTCTTTCACCCATAAAAATGTATAAATGTAGGACACAGCTACAAAAGACCAGTGTACAGGGTTGACTGTGTGTATAGACTGATTTCTAGCACCAGGAGTCAGAAACAAACAGATCTCTGGGAGTTCGAAGACAGCCTGGTCCAGAGAATAAGTTCCAGAACAGCCAGGGCTACACAGAGAAACTCTGCCTCAAAAAAACCAACCAACCAACCAACCAACCAACCAACCAAACAAACAAACAAGCAAGTCTTTCAGGCTAAGACACTGTCCTAGGGACTTGTGGATTTAATTGTTGGATTCTTCTACAGCCCTGCCATATGGGCACTATTATTATCCCCATTTCTAAGACAAGAAAACTGAGATTCATTCCTAGTTCTTTGACCAAACACTGCTATGCTATAACAATCCACAGAATTCATATCTGCAGTATAATTTTGCTGGTTTTTAAATAGCTTGGAAGGAGTTTTTGATCACTACATGCTTTGATTATTTTCTTTAGTTGTTCATTATAAATAATCTGTCTGGACCCAGCTCACCAGCTTTCCCTGGTAAGTTTAGCTTTCATGTCCCATCAAAGAAGCTTCCTTTTACAGCTGATGGGAACCATTACAGAAAGTCACAATTGACCGAAATGCAAAGAACAGTTAGCTAACTGACCTTGGGGAGCCCAAGTCCAGTCAGTCTGTCTAAAACACAACTCTTATACACAAGGCTCTGGGGACACGGGAGAAGAGGAAGCAGAAAGATTGTAAGGGACAGGACACCAGGATAGGACATCCAACATGGGGACAAGGTCTTCTATATATAACAGGAAGTCTGTACCAATGGAATATCAGTGACATAGCAACAAACCACAACCTTTACAATTCTATTAGTGGATATATGGGTGCTGGTGAGGGACATGCAATAAGGTAATCTCTGCTGATGAAAAGCTACAAGCACTTAAAGGCTTCTGACAGAGGAAGAATTAGTTTTCTTTACGGCAATCAGCCCTTAACAAATATGCATATGATCAACAGTAAACGGATTCAGAAGGATATATGCAATAATTAAAGAGGGAATCATGAATGTGAGAGGGGGTGGGGAAGATATGGCATGAGTTGGAAGGAAGAGGAATAATAATGTAAATAGTGCACCCATGTACAAAATTCTCAAAAATGCTTAATTGATTTTACTTCACAGAAATATTACTTTGTGGGGACTACAGCTCAGAGGTAGGGGCTTGACTGCAGTTATAATGTTCTTACCACAATTCCCAGCACAGTACAAGGCCTATATTGATGAGTTTGCTGGCATAGGTTACATCATCTTCAGACCTCTCAGTAACCACTGGGCAGTGGTACATACCTTTAATCCCAGCACTCAGGAGGCAGAGGCAGGCAAGATGCCTGGGAGTTTAAGGCCAGCCTGGCCTATAGAGCGAGTTCCAGGATAGCTGAGGCTACACAGAGAAACCCTGTTTTGAAAATCAAAAACCAACCAAACAACCAGACAACAACAAAACTGAATACTCTGGAGGCTCCACAGCTGTACCCCTCCTTCACGGGTGATTGAGCCACATTTTCTCTGTGGATTTCTTGATCCTTTCAGTGGAAAAAATTCAATTTCTTGTAAAGAACAAAAGTGTTATTTGTTAAAAAAACAAACAAACAAATGAATAACCTTTGTCTTTCAAATGCTATCCTTATCCTTAACTCCAAGCTGTACCAGAAGAACAACAGTCACCCTAGCCAGGAATGGGTCAACAAAGACTGACTAACAGCAGAGAAGGTCAGAACAGCACGTGTGTTCTGTGAGAGCTGCCTCAGGACATGGAGTAATTAAAGGATGTCGGCTTTTCTTCCCTGTCTTGTGGATAAGGTCGACAGAGCAGAATCATACAAGCTCAATAGAAATTTTTGTTAGCCCAGTGTATCTAAGTATCATGAGATTTCTTTTGTTTTAAGTAAAGGTTAAAATATTATATACTATAGTGATGTCCTTTATGAGAAGAAAAATAGGCCACTGTGTCTCTGAAATACCAGATACCATATTCCCTACCAAAAACCACTATCAAAAGAAAGTGGAGAATTAAAATCTAGATCACTCTCCTGTTAAAAACAACAACAACAACAACAACAACAACAACACACACACACACACACACACACACACACACACACACACACACAAAACAACCCCAAAAACTTCCATAAAAACTATATAGCTTGGTAAGATTTTATAAAAATAGAGCTAGGCAATAGCATAATAGTATGGTACTTATGTGTATCCCAGCAACACCAACACACACACAGACACACACACACAGGAAATGAAGGAGGGAGGGAGAAGGAAGAGAGAGAGGGAGGGAGGAGGAAGGGAGGGAAGAGAAGATGGGAAGAGGGGAAGAGGAGAAGAGGAAGAGAGGTCTCAGTGTTTTAGTAGCTTCTCAATGATATTATATATCATGTGTAGCAGACACACCGAGACTGCTACGTGAAAGAAAATAAGTATGCCATTCTGTCCCCAAGGGACTGACAATTGAAGCACTAGGTCCAGGGTTTGGTAGAGGCTAACCCACACAGAATTATATATTTAAGACAGTAGTAGCCTTAGTCTCCAGCAATTTTGCCCTTCAAAGAAGGAACACTAGGTGCTGATTAAAGATATATCTGGTTGTCAAAAATGAGTAGAGATGGATGGGTTGCTACTGGCATCTAATGAGAGAGTGCAAGGGTGATGCCAAATGTCCCACAGTGAGAAGACAGCCTATAGCACAGAATTCTCTGTCCCCACTGTCAGTAACACCCTGGTGTAGAATCTGATCCTGGTACACAGAATGCCTCTTCACCTCCTCACTCTTCTTAGAGGAAGATTCCAGAAAATGCACGGGGAGGACACAGACACTGCAGGGCCAACTGATACAGCATCTTCCTGGATCTGAGCATGAGGTAGCCAAGGGCTATCTCATCCTTCATCTTGACAGGCAAAAAAAGAAGAGAGAGATACTTTCTATCTTTTGGAGTGGAGATGTAATCTCTATGAACAAGAGACTCTAACCTCAAGACTTCCTATCAACAAGTCCTGCACAGTAGCAGGAAGTATATGTGGGTGTGAGAGGAGGATAAAACTAGGAAGGAAGAAAGGAAGTAAGGGAGGAAGGAGAGAAAGATAGATGGCAGAAATGAAGAAAGGTGATAGACTGACAGATGATAGATAGATAGATAGATAGATAGATAGATAGGTAGATAGATAGATAGATAGATAGATAGATAGATAGATAGATAATAAATGATAGATAGCAGTTCTATACAAAAATGCTAAGCCAGGCTTTGAAATGACCCACAGAGAGAATGACAATCAGGACATCTCTAAGAGCACACCCAGATGTGACATTTGTTACTCCTGTGCCTCTTGAAGTACTAAGTAGCTCCCCAGGGAACATTGTATAGCCAGTCTAGCCAAAATGGCAAGCTCCACATTCACTGAAAGATTCTGCCTCAAGAAACTAGGTGGAGGCCAACCGAGGAAGCCACCCAGCATGGCACTCTGGTGTGATCTGGTCAATAGCCCTAGGCTAAGGAGGCCATAGGCCTAGAGGGTAAACCTACCTACTATTACGATTCACTAACTGGATGTGGCCAGGTGCCTTCTCATAGGATTATCCATGAATGAGTGCTGTATCATCCCTGATCTGTGAAGCATCTTATGGTAGCAGGCTATATAGAGGCTCAAACTGGCCAAACTGCAGAAAGAAGTGAAGGCAGAGTGATTGGGAATGTCAGAGGAACTAAAAAGACGTAGGAGCTGGAAAATATGGAAATTGCTGCAAAAAGACTTCTTCTGGACATGACTGGCTCATTGCACTACTGACCTCATTATCTACATTAAACCTACCTGATAGCAGGCCCAACACAATCCCTTCATGGGTAAGAAAGGGGCTTGACAGATTCCAACTCTCCATAGCAAATACTGGCAGTTGCTGGTTGCTGGAGAAAGGTGGTCTTTCACTTTCTTCAGTGGTGTAAGGTGATAAGTTGCCCTTGCTCTATTAAGCAGCCTTTCACCCAGGTCCACAGGAGCAACCCTAACTAAACGTAGAGGGTTTAAAAGATGTGGAAGTGATAGGGAACTTGCTGGGAAGGAGAATCGTCTTAGTAGATGAAGGAGTGGGTGAGAGAGGATAACGGGGTTGGACATGATTAAAGTTCATTGTGTACATATATGAAACTGTCCAAGAATACAATAAATCAATGTACAAACTAGAAAAAGACTATTATTTTCTACCTTAAAAGAGTTTTCCATCAGGATAAAATAATGTTATTTTCATCTCTAACTTACTAACTTTCTGCTCTAAATATTGGAACCACAATTTGATAATTTTTCTTTTTGGTTGTAGACCACACCTCCACTTACAGAAGTGGTCAAATCTATTTCTTTACCAGCCTCCCTTATAACTAGAGAATATTACAAGACTCAGGCTCTACCAACCAAAGGCTCTCAATGAGCCCATGTGCTAGACTGTAAGATGCAGAAACTAGTTGGGACCGGCAAAACAACATTCTTGGTGCCACAGTAGCAGAGCAGTCTTCAGTGGCTGTTTTCCAGGCCACTTCTGCGGTGTGGTGCAAGGAACCGATCTCAGCTGTGTATCTCCAAGCCTGTCTTCCTAGCCGCCTAACAAACAAATCTTCTTCTTTCAATGTATTTTCATCAAAATAACTACAGTTGATTATTACTGCTAGCTATCAAAAATTCTGCTGTAGGGTTTGTGGGTGATTCTATAAACTCATACATTCTTATTCCTTAGTATGTGTTCTATAAATGTGCATATTTAAATACATATGTGCAAATAGAGGGTTTTATGTATCTAAATACATAAATATAAAAATAGGTTTCTCAATATATCTAATAGAAAAGACCAATAGTAGTAATTCATTTGGGGGGGGGGGGTTTCGAGACAGGGTTTCTCTGTATAGCCCTGGTTGTCCTAGAACTCACTCTGTAGACCAGGCTGGCCTCAAACTCAGAAATCCACCTGTCTCTGCCTCCCGAGTGCTGGGATTAATGGCGTGCACCACCACGCCCAGCTTCATTTTCATGTACTAAGATTTCCTTATATAACAAGAACCATATGGTATGATTGCTTTTTTTTTTAAATTACACCTTATAATGATGTATGCTTCTTGA
Organism: Mus minutoides; assembly: GCA_902729485.2. NCBI lineage: Eukaryota > Metazoa > Chordata > Mammalia > Rodentia > Muridae > Mus > Mus minutoides. Next base: position 170,598 of record CACVCL010016905.1, read on the forward strand.
GTTTAAATGGACTATCCTATACACACTAGTGTAGAAATGAATTCTTCACTTATGGAAGACCTCAAATAAATTGTGTCTCTTATATTCCTTCACAATGGAAACAAATGAAATGAGAGTCTAAAAATATAAGTTGTGAAGGCCAGAAGTGCCTTTGCATAATTTTGGTATAAACTATGATCAGCCATGTTTGATTATATCTATATATTACACAGATGCTAATTACAGAGCAGAGTCCACTGTGATGTGTAGGGGCATATGTCCTCAGCTTCAGCAGCCAGTGGCACTTCCCATGACTGGCATGGTCTGCTGCCCTCAGCTCGTGTTCCAGGAATACCTCCTCAAAGGCTGGGTTCATAAGTGTCCTGAGTTGACTTCTGTTTTTAGCATAAGCCCCTTCCGTTCCCCTGGGTTGTTTTTCTTAGAGTAGAACTGATCTTAGTGGCTAAAGGGGAAAGTCAAGAAAAAGCAAGGTCTTGGGCTGAAAAGAGAGTTAGCTTGGGCTCTTCCAACCAGGCAGCTCTCACATTGAGTCCAGTGCTCACGGACATTACACAATGATGCTACTGGCCCAACACTCCAGCATAGTAGGAAAGCACGGTATTCCTTCTGCCTAAGTGGACAATGTAGTCCAAAGTTAGAATCTGTACAAAGACACATAATTTGGACACAGCAAGTATCAAGTTCATTTGTGGAGATTTTCACTGAGCAGACCAATGAACTAAACTCTCATGAAACATTCAGTGTTTATGCTGATGAGATCATTGCACAATTTTTGGAGATTGTTTTTTTCATTCTAACAGCAAGATTCCATGGATGTGCACATGTAGATGGAGAGCCAATATCTGTGCTCCTGTCTGTCTAGTAAAGGGCTGGGAGAGGAGGGTAGCCATGATGAACATGAGGAAGGCCATAAAAACTTTTACTGAGAATTTTCATTTTGGTCCCATTTCAAAAAGAGAAAGAATTCCCCTTCTTGTTTGAAGTGCTGTAATCCTCCAAGTCACAGTCAGTAAAACTGAACATCAGATCTCTACCCTAAAGCTGTTATAGCTTTCTGTTGTCCTGAATACGGACAGGTTGAGTAGACCCCCCATTCAATGATTCAGGGGTTTTGTTTTATTACACTATTAACACATTTGTTAGGGCTATGTAAAACCACTGGCTTAGTTTATACACAGTGATACCCATGGAACAGTGGCTCTCCACTCTATTCAATGGACTGTACTATTACCTATAGCTAAAGGGAGCTGATGGCGCCGTCACACATGGGATGCCGTCAATCACTGCACCTGATGACAGAGCATCTCAAGGGCTGAGGGCTGAGTCACCTTCATGCCACCTCAACTACACACCATCATCACTGCTCCATTGCCTTAGCTGCGCCTCGACAGTCTGCCAAGAGTTACAATTGCAGATGTGAGCTCTCAAGGAAAAATTTGTCTCCTGGAGGAAATTGTGGCATAAGCTATAAAACGCAATACATGACATGCTTCCTTCATTGATTTAGGCAGAAATGTCATTTGAGTATTGGTAAGTATTCAGAAACAATGTTGAAAGCTTATTTTTAAAAAACATCTACAAACAAGGCAAATGCTGATGCATGCAAAGAAAAGGCTCCCTTCTCTTTCAATTTTACTCTTGTGACTTTAGAGTTTGTATATATTTAAAGCACTTATTTCAAGGCTAATGGAAATATAATTAGATAAAATATAACGATATGTAGGGCATACACACATTTAAAGAAAGTGTAGACTTTCAGATTGTTGGTAAATAATGACACAAACAATCCTATGAATATCTCTCTTTTTAAAAGCTGCCACCCAATATATATAATTAGTACTGATTATTTTAATGTTTCAGCCTTCTGGCCTCAAATACTTCCAAAGACTATGCTACTTACACTGTCACGCACAGAAGAGCCACCTGCCCTTTTGAGTCACATTCTCACAATCTGATGCTACAAGTTTATGCCACTTTCTAACAATTAAAAACAAAAATCTCAGGAGCTGAGAAGACAGCTCCGTTGGTAAAATACAGGCATGAAGGTTCAAGTCCTGTTCTCCAGCATCCCATTAAATGCCAGTGTACACCTGTAAGCCTAAGGCTGGAGAGGGAAAGGTCTGAGGCTCTCTGGACTCATTAGCTGGCCAGTGGAGTTGAATTGGTAAGATTATGGTTCAATGAGAGCACCTTTCTTAAAAATAAGGTGCAAACAGTAGATGAAGACAAATATTGACCTCTGGCTCATGTGTGCATGTGCACACATGCACACAAACATGTACAAATAAGATATGTCACACACAAATATGTAAACAATAACATAGGGTAAGGGAAAAAGAGTGAGAGAGAAGTCAAAGTTGTCTCAGAAGAGACAGAAGGAAGTATATGAAGCAAACCGACAGTGAGCTCCTGAACAACATACTTCTAGTGTCTGCATTTGAGGTGGAACTTGTTACTGTTTCTTTAAAGGACTTTCAACTTTATTTATATATTTATTTGTTTGTTTGTTTGTTTGTTTATTTATTTATTTTTGAGACAGGGTTTCTCTGTGTAGCCCTGGCTGACCTGGAACTCACTTTGTAGACCAGGCTGGCCTTGAACTCAGAAATCTGCCTGCCTCTGTCTCCTGAGTGCTGGGATTAAAGGCATGTGTCACCACTGCCCTGCTCAACTTTTTTTTTTTTTTTTAACTTTTAGAATTGATGCATAAACATAATCACTTACTATCCCTAGAGGTGAAAAAGTTTAAATCTTTCCATGTTTGCTTTATAGTAAAGATTAGAGGAAACAAGAATACCATGTCCCCACAAGCACCTATCTACCCCTGTCCTAAGCAACTCTCATCTAGAATTTGCTTTTCAACCATCTGCCCCATGGGTGCATGCACTTAGAGTACTAATTCTGTGGAACGCCTGCTGTTTCATGTGGTTTTCCTTTAACACGATGGAAGTATTGACCATAGGAATGCTTGAACCAGCAAGTTGCTGCCACTTACCATCAGCAAGCGTCTGTCCACTATGATCCCTGTGCAGTTCATTTATTTTCTCTCTGTGCCATGAAAGCTGTCCCTTCCTAGTGAATGCTAAAGGTGACTGACGTTGGTTATAAACGTTGCTTGTGATGCTGGGGTGGCAATTCCTGTGTATTTCCTTCAGAGTGGCCTTAGTGCCCTGACTCTGAAGTGGAATTGCCAGCTCCTGGGATACTAAACAGAAAGCTTTGCTAAATGTTGTCAAATGGTCCCCTGAGGGGCTTTTCAATGAAACTCCTCCAGGCAGTATCTGAGGGGTATGTTCTGATGTCCCTGTTCTCACCAAACTGTATCAGACCTTCTAAGTTCTGCCAGTCTGCACAGTATCTGGTTATAGCTTAAATGCAAGATTTCCTAATTTCTAATGAGACTGAGGTTTTTTATTTTTTATTTTTTTGTAACAAGTGGCAAAGCTGAGCATCTGTATTTTTTACTTACACACACACACACACACACACACACATACACACACACAAACACACACACACACACACACAAACACACACACACACATCCGAACACATTCCATGACTTTCTTATTGCTACAAAGGGGTTCTAATCTCCTGTCTGCTATTAGTGCAATCTAGATTGTTTTTCTATAGACTGCTTATTGTTTAAGTCAATATTTTTAACATGACTTTCCAGAGATCAGTTAAAAACTAAACAGAACTGGCAAAGAAGATTCCCTATGTCCTACTGCCATCAGACTCAAAGACATATTTCCCTAAGGCCTTATTTCGTATTAAACAAGCTTTATCAAGGACGTTATCTCAATTTAAAGCAGAACTGTTTGTACAAAGGAACTAACTGTGATACAAATCTTAAGAACTTATGTGACTCTCTGATTATTGCCTACTCCTTGTCCCCAACGAGAAAAATAAATCCTAAGTGTAATTACCAAATAAAAAGATGTACAATCCACTGAAGTCATTTTGCCAGATTTCCAGGAAATTACACCACCTACCACATGACAAGCCACAATTTGTTTTCCCACATCAATGTAAGCTGCAATGTAATAAGTGAACCACAAATACAGCTATCAATGTGGTGAATTAAAGAAAAAAACTTACATTGCTTCTTTCACATTATGTTATTTTGTATTTTGTTTGATTGCACATTTGCATACTTATGGAATGTGCATGAATGTTTGCATGTATATAGGCATACACATCAGTGGATATTTCATGTGTACACATGCATATGGAAGCTAGATGTTGATACGAAATGCCTTTCTTGATGGATTTACACTTCCTTTATTGAGGCAAGATCTGTTGCTGAACCATGAACTCAATACTGCTGACTAGTCTAGCTAATCAGGTTGCCTCAGGGATTTCCCAGTCTCTGTCCCATGAGTGTTAGTATCATGGCAGACAACACACCTGCCAGGTTTTAACATGGGTTCTGGGGACTCAAACTTTACTTCTCATGCTTTGGCAAGAACTGCCTTATCCACTGCTCCATTCTCTTGGCCCTGGTACTGTTATCTTAATATAGGACTTACTAAGAGAGTGATGACTTCATTATACTGATTAAAAAGAAACTTTTAAAAAAAATCAGGGAGAAGATAGCAGAAAAGAAATTACTAGATTGAAAACTTCAGACAAGGGCAGGGGTGACATGAAGGACTGTTTCTTGTATTTCCACTTTCACCCGGGAAAGGAGGAAGTGGGGTATCTTGGTCATTTGCAACTGCTGTGGAAACAAGAAGCCCTTCCTGTGCCCAGGGATTCAGAGTTTGTTTGGGATTTTTTTTTTCCTCTGTGTGACCTAGTATAAAATCTGGTCATGACCTCAAAGCTGTTGGGATGACAGACCCAAACACACTGAGACCATTTCTATTATGTTTCCATCCCTATTCACCCTAGATTAGACAGCAAGACCAAAAGGCAAAAAAGTGTGGGCAAATATCAAGAAATGGCCTAAAAAAAGGACTTTAGAAGGAAAAAGGTCTAGAGGTTGTTTCACCAGCTCCTAAGATAACACCATCAAAATATACAAAAACTATTGCTTCCTCATTTCAGACCTTATGTTTACTGCTACTAAACCTCTGCCTGTCTGTAGTGAAAAGCTCCCTTTAAGCCTTACAGAAATATTCGATGGTTTTGTTTGGCTTGGTTAAATTTGGTTTGGTCTTAATCGTTTGTTTTGTTTGTTGTTTTGAGATAAGGCACTGGTTGACCTATTAATAAGTGTACCACACTATTAGACAAGGTTGCCTCAAAATCACTGAGATCTGCCTGCCTCTGCCTCTCTGCCTCTCTCTCTGTCTCTCTGCCTCTCTGTCTCTCTCTCTCTGCCTCTCTCTCTCTCTCTCTCTCTCTCTCTGCCTCTCTGCCTCTGCCTCCTGAGTGCTGAGATTCAAGTTATGTGCCACCACACCTGGCTAGAAACATCTCATCCTATTCACAGAGATCTGCTTATTCTCATGATCAAGACTGTTTCTAGAAAGTTATCCTAAGAGTTAAAAAGATCAGTAGATAAATGACACTGGAGAAAAATCCACGTGTGTGTGTGTGTGTGTGTGTGTGTGTGTGTGTGTGTGTGTGTTCACATGCATGAGTGGACCAGAAGTCAATATATAGTGTCTTTCCCAGTTGCTTTCTGCCTTGTTTCTCTTGAGACAAGATCCCTCACTTGTCCTGGAACTGACAAGAGTGTTAGTCTGGCCAGCCAGCAAGTTCCAGATGCTTTCCCCCTCCCCAGCACTGGGATCAGACGCAAGAGCTGCCATAGCCAACTTTTCTGGTGGTGCTAGGGAACCCAACTCAGATCCTTATTCATACAGAGCAGATATTTTATTGACTGAGCCTTCTCCCTAGCAAAGCCACCTTTTGAAAAGATACCCACTTTGGTCCAAGCTCATTAAGGCAGATTGTCTACCTAAACTTAAGTGCTCAAAACTGAAACTTCAACAACTTTGATTCACTGAGTCCAATCTCTACATAATACCAGCAATTTCATCAGCAATTTGCATGTAGATCATATAGAAGAAAGTAACAGAGCCAACGTGCAAAGTCTGTGGTTAATGGATTTCCTGGCTGCTCTGATTCTCAAGAGTGCAAAGGAAACACCATGGAGAAGGAAGGGTCTCTGGAAACAGATGTTAGAATAATACCAGACCCACAACAAGGAACTTTTTTATGTCTATCATACAACATGTGCAAATTAACTCACATTGACTCAAGAAACCTAAAACTATTCTTTTTCTACAAGAAAACGAAGAAGATCCTCATGAACTTGAGTTAAGCAAGGGGTTTACACAGCACCAAAACTAAAATCAATGGTGGAATTTATCAACAAATTGGCTTCTATCCTTGTTGACAACACTTGCTTTTTCCAAATACATGATTAAAGATGAAACTCGGATATATATATATATATATATATATATATATATATATATATATATATATACTTCATTAGAAGAAGATTTGCAGAGGGCAAGTAGGTGCTCAAGAAGGTCATTACCAGTCATTAGAGAGATGCTAAGTACAATCCCAGTGAAATTAGAGTCCATACCCACCAATAATATACAAACCTATCAGATGATGGAAATGGATGAGTTCAGCAAGACTATCAGATGTAAAGAAAATGAGTGCTGTATACAATCTTGTGTATGACTGCTGATAATATAAAATGAAGTGGGGTGCTTCCTTCAAAAATTAAACAGATTTCAGTTATACTTCTGGACTACTCCACTCCCAGGTGTTTACCAAGAGAAATGAAAGATGTCTCACAAGTATCTGTTGACCAAAGCTTAATTTATCATCTTCCAGAACTAGAAACAGAACCTAGTATCCATAAGAGGGAATGGACAACCAATGTCGGGGTACCTCCACATAGAATGTAATAATACAAGGGACTAAGACATTACTGTGTACCATTACATAGCTGAATCTCAGGTCAATGAGACTAAGTGAGAGATTCTAGGACCCTCCTCTCTAAAGTATATATAAACTAATCTACAGTGAAATAAATCAAATAGGAGTTGTCTATAGACAAGAGAGAAAAGTTGAGCTGGAGTGAAACATGGGCAAGAAAGAGGCACCTTGGTCATCATGATTATTTCACAGGAGAACGATACATCAAAATGTATCAAATTATAGACTTTGGACATTTGAAAACAATAATAACTGTGATTATCAGGAATGGGCTAGCACTTCCATTCATATGTATTGAGTCATGAACAGATACCTACTCATGATGTAGACATGTTTCACTCTCCTTTTAAAGGGGATAAAAGAGGAAAATAACTCTTAGAGACAGACCTCTTTGCCTGCCTGCCTACCTACCTGCCTACCTGCCTACCTGCCTGTCTGTATGTCTGTCTCAAAGGCACTGTCATGGCTATATAAAAGGCACTAGGGGCATCCTAAGAAGGAGCAGAGACAATATGAATATAGACTGTCCTCTCGTGCCCCTTGCTGTCTGTAGTGACAGTGATATGATTTCAGCTTTCCCTTCTTGTGTTTCAACATTTGGACACCTGAACTAGTGGTACTGTTTGGGGAGCTTGTAGACTTTTGGCCAAGCAGGGTCTAGCTTAGGAACATGGAGGGCCTTGAGGTCAATTCTAGTATACTTCAGTTGTCTTACTGCTTCCTGATTCACACATTCCTGCTGCAATAGACTGGTCCATTCCTGACACCATGCCTGCCCTACCCTAATGGATGGAGTAACCCAGGAAACACTGAGTCAAAGGCATCTCCTCTTCACTTGTTTCCATGATGAATTTTATCGCAATAACACCAAGAGTCAAAGACCATAGTCATATAAGCACTACTGTTCTATGAAAGGGCAGAGTGAGAAGAGGAGGAAAGCAAGGCAAGCCTCACAGAGAAGCAGCAGTTGCCCTGGGCCTCATTAGAATAAGATTTGACCAAGTAGGAGACTAGAGAGATGGCATCTAAATTTAAAAAAAAAAAAAAAAAAAAAAAGTTAAGTAAGGATAGAGCCACACAGAGCACACAGCATTTCTGAGGTTCACTTCAGGTTGGTTGGTGGTGGATAGGCAAATAAGCAAAACCTAAAAATGATCACGTCTGTCAGCTCAGCTTTGGTGTAGTTAAATGTGGGTCAATGAGAAGGCAAGGAAGAGTTAGAGATGGCTTAGTGGTTAAGCGCATTTGTGCTCTTCCATAACCTCGGTTCAGTTCCCAGTACCCATGTCTGGCAGCTCACAACTGCCTAGGACTCCAGATGCACGGGATACAACACCTCTGGCCTCTGCAGGCACCTGCAGGCATGTGCATACAGACAGACAGACAGACAGACACAAGCGCACACACATGCACAGGCACAGCTAGACAGGCACATACTCAGAGGCATAATTAAAATGGAAAATAAATAGTAAAAAACTAAAAAAAAAATTAAAAAGCAGTGAGATATTAATTCTAAACTCAACATTTATGAGCACAACTGTACCCCCTATGCCTGGACCTCTCATGGAGTATATATAGTAAGTTCTCAGACACTCTAAACAGGGACAGAAATTCATGCCTAGTGACAAACAACATGGCTTCAGTCTGAACACAGCAAGTTATTCCTCCAGTGTCATTGCATGTTGGTACTCATATGAATGAGGACAATGGCAGTTAGTGACATCCACTACGTGGTGACTTTATCCATCCATCCATGGGCATTGTCACAGCATGCTCCAGCAGCCCCGCCTCAGAAGCACTGCCTTCCCCAGGTAGGACGGGTAGGAAACCAGGGGCTCTTACCAGTTAGGCCATTTTGTTTCTAAGATTACTCCAGCACCTGGGAACAGCAGGATAAGAACCTGAGCCAACTGATCCCTGTGCCTGCTCCCAAGCTGCCTAAACACTTGCCAAAACAGGGCGTAGCACAAGGCCACCCATGCCTAACAGAAAGGAAGTGTGTTTCTGATTACAGTCATAGCAGATACTGGGAGAGATGACTGACTATCAATTAATTAGCATCCAAACAGCACCCCTTCTGTCTCTTACTCATTTTGAAAAGGCCAGATGAGACCAGGTGAAAAAAGAAACTCCCAATGACAAAGCTGCTACTTGGTCCAAGAAGCATGACTGCCCTTTGAGATGACTCTTGCTGTTTCCTTGTCTGTGATCTGAGTGGAGGTGTATTTGCTCTGTATGTGTCTGGGAATGCTTGCCAGGTTTTCTCTAGCAGTGTTGGGATCTGAGCTTAAGTTCTCATGCTTTCCCAGCAAGTTCACTTTCCATCCTGGTTTGGTCTTATCTTATTTTATCTTATCTTGTCTTAGTGGTAGTTGAGATAGGTGGAGTGTAGTCGAGTAGACCAAGATCTTCCGGTCCATACTCTTATCTGTTTTCCATCATGACCACCCATTGGCAAGATGGCTGGTCCAGCATAGAGGAACAACAATAATCCAATAGAAAACTCACAGGATGACCCTGAATCCTCCATTCAATATTCTAAAATGGGAGTTCTGTAGTATGACCTATCTGGAATATTTGAAAAGCACCAGAGAGCAAGCCACTCTCAAGTTCCAGATCTGGCCCTAGCTAGCTTATGTTTAAGAGCTGAGCACTCCAGAGATTAGCTAGCATGGAAATCACCATCCTCAGATACAAACTCGACCCACAGACTAGAGAAAACCTGCTCCTGAGCCACACACACTGAGTTCTCACCCCATGGCCTCACAACAACTGAAGCCGAAACTCTAAAAAGGAAACTATAGTTCTTACACCCTTGGAAGGCTGAATCCACACTTTAAAATCACTACAAATAAAGCTAGAAACAATGAAATATAATAGAAAGTAGCATTGTTGTATTTTTTTGTAAAAACAGTAAAATAAAATAAAGCAATGTAACTTATTTTGATTTTCAAATTTGAACCCATTTGAGGGTGTTTTCACATTTTCTCTAAAAACAAAGTATGCATTGAAATGGTTCAGAGGCAATTTCAAGTAAAAGCTTAAACTGTCAATGACAAGAGTTAATAAAACCCAGTTAGACATAAAGTACTGAATGTGCACAGTACCATGACAGCATTCCACAGTCTAGGGGTGTAACTACCAACTGCACAGTAATTAAAAGTAGTACTTTTGTCTGATGATCAAAAGAGCATTGTATACATATAGTC